>OVBE01012610.1:0-13263 GCA_900406425.1 Iberis pinnata
TAATATATAAAACTTAATATTAAAATTTTCAATACTAATTTGATTCTCAATTGTAAAATAGGAGCGTGATACTGGCCGTCGACCAGGACCTCTCGAGCTTATGGAGGACATCCACACGAAAAGGACGACGGGTCAGATACAAGATGAGATCGTTCGCGAGGTTGTCCAGAAAAAACGGCGGTTGATCAATGAGCGGGCATCTCAGGAGTCTGTCCCACCCGAGGATGTCCCGCTCGATATATAGTACGATCTTGCGTCTCAGGTATGTAATATGGTAAATACTTTTATATTATAATTTAACATAATAGTTTGTTTTAACATAATGGTTTTTTTTGTTTCTTGCAGGCTCTGAAGAAACAGAAAGGGCGCATGTTAGGGCTCAGGAACATGGCCTCTTACTGTTTCCCGGGATCGTCTCTAGCGAGGAGTTCTTTTTTGGAGGAGGAGATGCGGCAGAAGGACGCATCTATGGAGTTGATGCAGCAGCAGATGGCTCAGATGTAGGCCGCAAAATTGGAGCAAGAAGCTCGACTCGCCACCCAACTCAACGAGCAACTCGCCGACCGACTCAGAGAACAAAGACAGGAGATGCAGCATGAGATGGATGAGCGGATGAGGATGACTATGGACTCTTTCATGTCGTAGATGGCGAGCCGATTCCCNCCCGCCATGACCACCACCCCAGTAGTATAGTTTTTACTTTTATTATTTTTTATATCATTGTCGACGAACTTTTGGTTTTTGTAAACATTTTAACATTTAAGTTTTATGAATATTTTTATATTTTTAATTATAATTTAATTATATTTATTAATATATAATTAAATGTTATCAATATATATTAAATAAATCAATTAATAATATAATTAGTGATATGGTTATAAATCTTAGGGGGGAATTAAAAAAGAGAAGACAACATAATAGTCTAGTATGGTTTGTGCAAAAGCAGAAAAAGGAAATGATAAGAAAAAAGAAATGATATGAGAAGTATTAAATAATATATATTAATGTTATCAATATATATTAAATAAATCAATTAATGATATGAGAAGTATGGTTTGTGCAAAAGCAGAAAAAAGAAATGATAAGAAAAAAGGTAAAAACCAAAGAAGTTAGTGAAAAACGAAATAAAGATCATAAATCATATGTGCTAAAATCAGGAAGTCCCCAATCCGCTAGAGATTGATAAAGAAAGAAACCTCTCCTAAGAATTGTTAAGGAAAAGATGAAAAAGGAAAGAATGTGAACCATGAAGATCACTTTGAACTGTTCAAGGTTGAATTAGGGTCTCCTACTAGGTTTAGAATTAGGAAAATTTTAGTTTCAATGACTCCGGGTAAATGGCATTTTGTTCTTGTATGCATCTAAGTGTTGTTACCTTTAACATTCTGCTAAAGCTCATTCCCTTTTTGAGAGAACTATGTTCTGAAATATTAACCGATTAATGAAGGGGCCATTTTTTGTCCCTTAACCAGTCTCTTAGCCAAATGAATTCAATAAATGTGCATAAGTTGATCCATGGTGTTTGCTTAATGAATGTTAAAGAGATAAATGAATTTGAATGCATTGTGTAGGTAGGAACTGATATGAATTGAACTTTGATTAGTATGGCTAAAGTTTTTAAGTAGGATGAGATATGATTGCACTCTAGATTTAGTAACATGGACATTAATATTCCCTATTTTATCAACATATTTTGGTTCTTAGTTCCCATTTTCAAACTTCTCTTCCATGCTTTTGAATTACTTGCTTGAGGGCAAGCAAGGATTTAGTTTGAGGGAGTTGATGTTTTGTATTTTACGCATTTTAGGAAGTCATGTATTGTTGGTTTGGGTAAATTTAGATATCAACATGTTTCATTCATAGGTCTTTCTTAGTAAGTTTGAATTTTTAGGTAGTTTTGCATTTGTATTCGCATATGTATGCATTTTGGAGATCTTTCAGGAGTTTAGGAAAATTTTAGGACATCATTGCTAATTTGGGGAAGGGGAAGAATGAACCGGACTTGACCAGGAAAAGTAGACTCGACCACCTATCAAAATGGGCTCGATCACTTTGCCATTCAGCTCAAGCCAGACTCGAGCTCGGCTCCATCAACTTCACTCGACCATATGACGAGCCAGGCTCGATCAAACCAACTCGATGGTTGATCGAGCCCAACCCCAACTCGATCACCTGCATCTTCATCGAGCCCGGCTTGATCACAAGACCATCTCCGGATCGGTCACCATTCTTTTCGACTCGATCACCATTCTACCTGGCTCAATCACGACTTATCGAGCCCATCTTCACCAACTCGACCAAATGTGCTCAATCATCCGGGCCAAAATGGGCTTGATCACCCGACGAACCCGATTCGATGACCCAGTTCGAGCCAGACTTAAAGATCAAGCTGAAACATTACGAACTATAATCATTTGTCTTTTCCTAAAACACTATAGAAACTCTAATTCTCCTCCATTTGAAACTAGTCTTTATATTGTGTCTTTTTTTAGGTTTTTCTATCTATTTTTCTCTTTGAATATTCATTGATGATCAAACCCATATTTCTTATGAAATTCATGTTTTCCTTATGATTTCTCCATACTCGTGCTTAGTTTATGGTTAAAGATTATCTTGTGCATATTGATCTTCTATTTTATGCTTTTAATCTCGTTTTTCTGAGTTGATCATCATTTCTAGGTTTCCTCTTATTTCACTTGATCACCATTTTTCAGAGTTTATGTTTATGATGTTTATGATCACCATGGTTTTTATGGGTTCATGTTCTTACTGTTCTTGATCATCATATTCTGATTTCTGGTTATTCAACTTTTGATCATCATCTTCTGATTTGTTGTTCTTACCGTTCATAAGAGTTGACTTTTGATCATGATGAATTGTCTAGTAGTTTGTTTTCTAAGTTTCTGATTTCACAATCACCATGTGTAGTGAGTAGTTTCCCAGGTCTCTAAGGGTGGGGTAGATTAGTGCTGAATCCTTTTTCTCTTAGGTGTCTAAGCTTGATTGTTCATAAATCCCTTCCGTTTCATTGTTCTTAATGCTTATTTCCTTCTAGCCGAATGAAATATGAACTTAGGCATTTCGACACTCAAAAGGTTTATGATGAAATTCCTGAACAAGGTGATTTCAGAGATTTATGTTCATAGCCCATGAGATTGGTTTTCAAGGGTGTTTATTGGCTTTAACAAATTTTTTCTTCATGCCTGCTAGGTAGTGTTCCGTTAACGAGAGTTAGGTCTAGATATAGCTTAGCTTGAGATCATCTGTCAAGAGATTGAATTTGGTTGTTTATGAATCTGTTGTCTAGGGATAGCTCTTGTTTGAGGTATGTTAGACACCTAGGTAGTTCAAAGAGGATCACCAGTCAATTACCCCCATCCTTAGGAACTTTTTTATCTTGATTGCATTTCTAGTACCGTCTTTTTTTTAGACTAATTGTTGTTTACTATTTAGTTTTCGTTTATGCCTGATTTCTTTTATGTTCTGTTTTACTTCCAGCATATTTTGTTTATTTAGGACTGTTAGTTAACAACCCCCTTTTAATTTACTCAGCTTAATTAGTAGACCCAATTTCATCTAGAGTGGTTAATAACTCACCTGATTGGATTGACACCTATTTATACTACAATGACATGATAGTGTAATAGGAATTGCCACGTAAAAATCTTACTATCAGTCTCCACCGTCTCAATGGGCTCTAAAACCTCGATGTGGGTCTCTACCGTCTCCATGGGCACTAAAACCTCGATGCGGATCTCTACCGTCTCCATGGGCACTAAAACCTTGATGCGGGTCTCTATAGTCTCCATGGGTTCTGTAGTCTTGGCACAGGGATCCACCGTCTCCGTAAGCTATAAGGTCTCGGTGCAGGGTACCTCCATCTCCGTAATCTCGGTAACATCAGCAGCAGGCGAAGTGATAACAGCTTGGAGGGTGCCGGAGAACCCAAAATAGCCTTCACAAAGTTATCTATGTCAAGCGGGATCACCTTTGCCTGGACCTCAGCTAGAGCAGCCATGGTGGAATCCCTATCTACCGAAACCTCGTCTAGCTTGGACTTGAATTCCGTTACACCATCTCGAATAAACTCCTGGAGAAGCTCAAAGTTGGAGTTAATCTCACAAGCACGATCGTAAGGCTCGAGGGTGGCATCCCGAGACGCAAGGTGGAGCCTCACCTGCTCAACGCAAAACAGTAACAATCAATTGGCAAGAATTCAATCTTACCTGCTCGATGCGGCACGGTATAGAAGTATGGCGTAATGCGGGCTACAAAAAAGCTCGTCGTAGGGGTAACCCGCCGCAGAAAAAGGGTTGACTTGGGGAGTCCACGACACGGGGTGACGCTCCGACGGCTCGATGCAGGGGTATCCTTACGCGAAGAAAGGTTCAATTCAAGGACTCCGCGATGTGACATGATACTCGGACGACTCGACGCAGGGGTGTCCCGGCGTAGAGGAAAGTTTGACTCGGGGAGGCTACGAGTCAGGGTGACGCTCGGACAACTTGATGCGGGGGTGTTCCGGCACGGAGGAAGGGTCGAATCAGGGAGGCTCGAATTCGGGGTGATGCTTGAGCGGCTTGGTTGATATTGCTTGGTTTTAATGCATAATAGTGGGCATTTATGTTTGGGTAGTTTGGGTGCAAAAAGATGCATTTCAGAGCATTTGAGAACAAATCAAAAGAATTCTCTAAGTTCAGAATGAAGATCGATCGTGCACTATGGAGATCGATCGAGCAACCTGTTTGGAGAAGTGCACGATCGGGCAACACTGGTGCCCGATTGGGCATTTTCTCCTGGAAAAATCCAAAGTAACTGATCGATCGTGCAACAGAGAGTACAATCAGGCACTATTTCAATGTGCTCGATCCAGCACCAGAGGGATCGATCGAGCATTTCACCCGGGAAGAACATGAAAATTTCCAAATTTTGCATCCAAGTCCTTAACTTATCCAATTTCCATATTTTTGCTATTTTTACTTTTTAGACTATAAAAGCCTTTGGCTTAGGTATATTTTGATTATTCCTTTTATAACTTTTGAGCTTTTACTTGGAGAGGAATTCCTTAACCTTGTATTTGGGAAGAGATTATGAACCCTTTTATATATCTATATTTATTTTAATTAGGTGTTCTTTAAAGATATTGAATTGTTGATGCTTTGCAATGTCTGAATACTTCACTAGTTAGGTTTTAGGTTTTCCCAAGGAAATCAGAGTTGATTATTACGGTTCCTCATAAAGAGATTGCATTTGTTAGCTTCTTAGTCTAGATTTATTCTAAATGCATGAATTAGCTTGATCACCTAGTTCTTGATAATAGGTTGATAAATACAAAGTAATTTGGTTTAGATATCTGACCTAAATCTAGATGAGTAAATTCCTTTGATTGCAGAAATATTGTCTTAGGGGTTTATGTACTTATCAAATCTGAACTGTAACGCAAATATGAATTATCTAAATTCGGCGGAAGTTTTTCTTTAGTAATTTGAATATAGGGATTAATACTAAGGAAGGAGATTAATCTCTGCATGATAACATGAGTTTTAAACCTGACTACATGTGGATTTCCTAATGTCTTACGCTGTTATATTTCGTTTACAACCGCTTTTACTTATCGTTTTGATTAGTTGCAAACAACTTAATTATTCGACCTTAGCTTGATTAGAAGTTAAAGTGAATTGTGTGCTCTCTGGTCTCTATGGATTCGACCCTTTGCTTTACTACATTGAACTGTTCTATGCAGTATTAGTATTAAGATTAAATTCTTAACTAAATTTAATGGTTTACCAAATGAGCATCCAATGGATCATATTGACACTTTTGAGGACATCTGCAACACTATCAAACTCAATGGAGTAACTCGTGATTTCATGCATTGCAGTTTGTTCTGTTACTCTCTAGCTGAAAGAGCATTTCGCTGGTTGAAATCTCTACCTGCTGAATCTATTGTAACTTGGGAAGATTGCAAAGCCAAGTTTACCAATAACTTCTTCACTACCACTAGGACTAACACTTTACGAAACAAGATATCTGCTTTTGTACAAAATCCTATGGAATCATTCTATGAATCTTGGGAGTGATTCAAAGAACTTCTTTGTGATTGACCACACCATGATTTCTCAGATGTAAGTCTCCTCAACACCTTCTATAGAGGAATTGATCAGAAATACCAGCTGTACTTAGATATAGCAAGCGATGGAGACTTTATGCAAAAACATGTTCCAGATGCCTATCGTCTGATAGAGAACCTAGCAGTCAGTAATAGCAATCATTGCCCATAGTTCGATCGTCAAACCAAGAGCAAGAAACTGGTCATGTTGAAGAAGTGATGAGCTATGTCAACAGCCAAGGCCAAAGCGTGTACAACCTAGGATACAATTCAGGATTTAACAAGACTCAACGAGAGGAGCAACAATGTTGAGAATCCACGAGATCAGGTTTACCCAACTCAACATAAACCTTTTGTGCCCAATTCTAGTAAGCCATTCGTTCAGAATCAAGGAGGTGGTGGTTTCCTCAGAATCAATGAGGTGGTGGTTTCCAAGGAAATCAAAACAAGAACTATGCTGAGAACTCTAATTCAGGCGGTTTTTAACAAACCTCTCAGCCTGCATTTCAACAAGCACCTCAAGCTTCAGCTCCTCAGGGAAATTCAATTGAAATGATGTTTAAACAAATTTTGGAAGGACAACAACAGTCCCAAGGAGAAGTTAAAGATCTAAATCAGAAATTTGAGGCATTGTCTACTCATGTGAAGCTTCTTGAAACTCAAGTTGCTCAAACGGCTGAAGCGGTAAAGAGACAAGTTGGACTTCTTCCTGGAAAATATGATTCACACTCAAAGAAACCGGAGTATGTGAATGCTCTAATGCTGAGAAGTGGTAAATCTCTACCCAATACTACTGGAAAAGATCATTTGATGGAAGGTTTGGATGAAATTGAGAATGATTCAGATTTGGAGAAGTTGAAAAAAGATGCAGAAGAAACCGCACGATCGGGCACCCCTTGCCCGATCGAGAAATCGGTTTTCAGAGGGACATATCAATCGGGAACTCCTTGTCGGATCGTGCAAACAAATGCAAAAATTCCAGGGGAAAATGATCGATCGGGTACTCCAAATGACCGATCGAGAAATTTAGTCGGGCATGATGACATGCAAAATTCTTGATCGGGCCCTCCTTGCCCAATCGAGCAGACGTTGCTGTATTCGAAAAAATAAGTGATCGCTCGATCCATAAGAGATCGATCAATCCCTCCCCTGAAACAGAGATTATTACTTCTAAAATCTACCTACCTAAGGTGCCTTACCCAGTGAAACCTAAAACTTTCAAAAATACATAGAGGATGCTAAATGCAAGGAGATGATCAAGGAATTGAGTGTGAGACTCCCATTCTTTGATGCTTGTCAAATGATTCCTTCTCTGAGGAAGTATGGTAAAAACATGGTTACAAGGAAGCTCTCATTAGAAGAAGTGCAATGATGATTACAGAAGAATGCAGCTCTATTCTACAGAATCAAATGCCGAAGAAGCATGGAGATCCATGTAGCTTTGTTCTATCCATTGAGATTAGAGACATAATCTTTTCTCGGTATCTCTGCGATTTAGGATCTAGTGTGAATCTCATGCCTTTCTTTGTGGCTAATAGATTGGGAATGACTGACATCAAGGGTAAAAAGATTTCATTGGTACTTGCTAATCATTATGTGAAGTACCCTGTTGGAGTTCTAGAGAACCTATCTGTTAAGATTGGAACAACATTTGTACCAACCAATTTCATGATTTTGGAACTTGGAGAAGAACATAAAGATCCTCTAATTCTGGGAAGACCCTTTTTGGCTACAGTTGGGGCAAGCATAGATGCGAAGAAAGGAAAGATCGATCTTCACTTTGGTGATATGGTAATGAAGTTTAACTTACATGAGGTTTTGAGAAACCATCTCTAGATGCCAAGTCCTTTTGGGTTGATACCGTTGCTGAAGCAGTAGGGGGAGTTGCTGATGACTTTTTTCTTGATGATCCCTTAGAGATTTCTTTGACTAACGCTATTGATGTGCATTTATCTGTTAGTGATGATGTTACAGATCTTACCAGGATGCTTAATGCTAGTAGGGGATTTGAGGAGATGACTGATTATGTGGCATTACTGGAAGCAGCTACCAGGCCTTCACCTAAATCATACCCCGCACCTCTTAATGATCCATGGAGAAAGCTGAAAGCTCCAAAGTTGGAACTAACCCTTCCAACAGGGCTCAGTTACGAGTTTGTAGGTCCTAATTCTACATATCCTGTGATTGTGAATATTGATTTGAACAATGTAGAGACTGCCTTGCTTTTGTGTCAATTGAGAAAGTATCATAGAGCTCTAGGTTATTCTTTAGATGATATCATAGGGATTTCATTAGATTTATGCATGTAGATGATACATTTAGAAGATGAATCTAAGACATCTACAGAACATCATAGACATTTAAATCCTAATTTGAAAGATGTTGAAAAGAAAGAGACAATGTAACTTTTAGATGCAGGAATAATTTATCCTATTTTAGATACTAATTGGGTTTGTCCTAAGCATGTTGTTCCTAAGAAAGGGGGGGGGGGGGNTACATTTGTTAAGAATGACAATGATGAACTGATTCTAACTACAACTGTTACAAGTCATAAAATGTGTATTGGCTATAGGAAATTGAATGCTGCTACTCGCAAATATCATTTTCCTTTACCTTTTATTGACCAAATGTTTGAGAGATTGGCTAAACACCCTTACTAATGTTTCTTAGATGGTTATTAAGGTTTCTTTTAGATTCCTATTCACCCAGATGACCAGGAGAAGATGACATTCGCATGTCCATTTGGTATCTATGCATATCGTAGAATGCCTTTTGGATTGTGCAATGCCCCCATCGACTTTAGAGATGCATGATGTCTATTTTCACTGATCTAATTGAAGACGTCATGGAAGTATTCAAGGAAGATTTCTATGTCTATCGATCTTCCTTTGATGTCTGTTTTGCTAATTTGTGTAGGGTCCTTCAGAGTTGTGAGGAGAAACACTTAGTACTCAATTGGGATAAGTGTCATTTCATGGTGACCAATGAGATTGTGTTAGGACACAAAATCTCCGAGAAAGGTACTGAGGTAGATAAAGATATGATTAAGGTTATGACTAACTTGCAGGCACCCAAGTTTGTAAAAGAAGTTCGCAGATTTTTAGGACATTCAGGTTTCTATATGAGGTTTATTCATGACTTCTCGAAGATTTCTAGGCCTCTTACCAAGCTGTTGTGCAAGGAAGTCAATTTTGAATGGGATGATGAATGCCAAAGATATTTTCTCACGATCAAGGGAGCTCTTGTGAGTGCTCCAATAGTTCAACCACCAGACATGGATTTTCCTTTTGAGGTAATGTGTGATGCCAGCGATTATGCAATGAGTGCAGTTCTTGGAAAGAAAAAAGATAAGAAACTTCATGTCATCTATTATGCCTTAAGAACGCTAGATGGAGCTCAATGCAATTTTGTCACAACCGAGAAGGAATTACTGGCCATATTCTTTGCATTTGAGAAATGCAAATCCTATCTAGTAGGATCCAAAGTAGTAGTTCACACCAATCATGCGGTTTGAGGTATCACCTGAACAAAAAGGATGTTAAACCCTGATTACTGCGTTGGATTTTACTTTTACAGGAATTTGACTTGGAGATCAAAGACAAAAGAGGAATAGAAAATGGAGTTGCATATCATTTATCTAGATTGAGAGTTAACGATGAGGTTCCAATTGATGATAGCCTACCTGAGGAGCATATCTATGCTATTAGCACTAGAGTTGATGAGAACCTTTCTACCCCTAAACTCTCTAAATCTGCAGTAATTACTCCTTGGTTTTGTGACTTTGATAATTATCTTGCTGCTGATGTTGAACCACATGACTTTACAAGTTACCGGAAGAAGAATTTTTTAAGGCATGTCAAACACTATTACTGGAATGAGCCATATCTTTACAAGATTTGTTCAGATGGAAAGTTCCGGAGATGTCTGGCTAAGGAGGAGATTCAGAATGTCTTCTACCATTGTCATGGTTCTGACTATGCTAGTCACTTTGCTACATTCAAGACTGTTTCTAAGGTGCTTTAAGCAGGTTTCTAGTGGCATAGTATGTTTAAAGATGCTCATGCCTTCATCTCTTGTTGTGATTCATTCCAAAGACAGGGAAACATCTCAAAATGCAATGAGAGGCCTCCGAACTTCATCTAAGAAGTAGAGGTTTTTGATGTGTGGGGAATTGACTTCATGGGTCCTTTCCCTATGTCTAATAAGAATATCTTTATCCTTATTGCTGTTGATTATGTTTCTAAGTGGGTTAAAGCAATTGCTAGCCCCACTAATGATTCTACAGTTGTGCTAAAAATGTTTAAATATGTGAATTTTCCTAGATTTGGAGTACCTAGAATAGTAATCAGCCATGGAGGCTCTCATTTCGTCAATAGGGTCTTTGATAGTTTACTCAAGAAGCATGGAGTCAAACAAAAAGTGGCTACACCATTTCATCCTCAGACTAGCGATTAGGTAGAGGTCTCTAACAGGGAAACCAAAACAATCTTGCAGAAAACGGTGAATGGATCTAGGAAGGATTGGTCTTTGAAGCTAGATGTTTCACTTTGGGCTTACAAAACTGCATTCAAGACCTATTTAGGTACTACTCCTTTCAATCTAGTTTATGGAAAAGCTTGTCATCTACTTGTAGAACTAGAGCATAAAGCTACATGGGCTGTTAAGTTGCTAAACTTTGACATGAAGACCACATCAGAAAGACGTCTGATTCGACTCCATGAGTTGGAAGATGTTCGACACATAGCAGATGAGAACTCCAAGATCTACAAAGAAAGGACCAAAGTTGCTCATGACAAGAACATCACCCCAAGATATTTCAGACTAGGTAACTAGGTATTGCACTTTAACTCTCGTCTGAAGCTTTTCCCTGGTAAGTTGAAATCTAGGTGGTCTGGACCATTTGTAATCAAAGAGGTTAGACCTTATAGAGCTGTTGTCTTGTATAACCAAACTGGTGGTGAGTTCGTTGCGAATGGTCAAAGGCTAAAGCCTTATTTAGCTACTTCATATCTTACAAAGGTAACTGAAGTACCTCTTACTAATCCTTCCTCCAACTAGAGGTAAGTACCGTCGAGCTATCAACGTTAAACAAGCGCTGAGTGGGAGGCAACCCATTGTTTTAGTATTTAATACTATAGTTTAGCTACTTATTAGATTCAAGTCAGTCCTATCTTAGTTACTAACCTGCTCATGTTTAGTTTTGAGTTCCCTGTGATTCAAGAATTTTAGGAAACCGTATGAAATCGGGTTAAGAAGGGATAGATCAGGCAGATTGGAGATCGATCCGGCATTTTGGCAGAAGTTTTGATCTGAACAAAATACACGATCAGGCAACATAGTGCTTGATCGGGCATTTCCCCCTGGGAAATTTTGTCCTATGTGATCGATCGGGCATAAAACAGGATTGATCGGGGATTTTGATGCGGAAATTGGTCCAAGTAAACTGCACGATCGGGCTACTAAGTGCCCGATCGAGCATTTCTCTCTGGAAATTTTTCCCATAAGTGCCCGATCGGGCGACTAGGAGATTGATCGGGTGACTATCCAGGTAAACGGAAATCAACTTAATTTTAACCAGATTTTGACCTTTAAACGAAATTTGTTTATTTGAAATCTATTTCTCCTCTCTTCCCAACCCATATCGCGACTGCACCCCATTTTTTCACCATTAGCATCTCCCAAAACCTTCAAACTTTCTCATCTCTCTCAATCCCTATCTCCCTTAAATCTCCACCGATTTCTTCGATTCTTAACTCTATTCTACTCGGATTTTCAAGCCAATTTTGTTTCTCTCACTATGATTCGAACAAGGTATGGTTCTCACACTCATGATTTGTGTCCGAAAATTATGTCAAAAACTAGGAGGATTCGATTTAGGTGGTTTGGTTATTGGAATTGATATCTAGGATGCCTTTCTATTCTCTTTTGTGCTTCGTTGAACGATGCATGTTGCTTTGTTGAGAATTAAGTTGAGGTTGTGTGATTTTGATTTGGGTATTTAGGGTTTTTGTTATAAATTAGAATTTGGGTTTGTGATTTTGCCTAAATGATGTGAGTGAGTAGTTTTGAGAATGCTTGTTGTTACTAAATTGTGTTGGTTTCAGTTCTTTGATCTTCGATTTTCAATTTCTATGTTTTAATCGATTGCATATAGGGGTTTTGATGGTTCTTTACTTGATTTCATGCTAAGTTTGCTTAGTATTCTCTAAATCATTGCTCACCATTGCCTTTGTCTTTCGATCATTTGCTTAGATTGATTTTTGATCCATATCTTGGTTGATTTGTCGTTGCAGCATCTTGATTCTTGCTAGTTTTAACTACTCATGCTCGATCATTTCTCATTGCTTCTTATTGTCTTGCCATGTTCATTACGCATTTGATCTTGCTAATTCGCGATTAGTATTGCTTATTCATGCGATATTGTTGGTTTTTATGTTAATAATTTTTGTTAACTCTTGTTAGCATTTCTCGGTTATTGATAAATCATTGCTTGTTGTTTCTTGAATTGCTCAAAACATCATTTTGTTTTGAGTCTTTCCATTTCAGGAACATGTTAGACAGCGACTCACGACCTCCAATTGCCAAGGAAACAAAGAAACTGACAGCTGCTGACAAACAAAAGGGTGTTGCTTCGGGTAGTCAACCATCAATTCACCCCAAGTTGGTAAAATCTCCTTGCCCAAGACCGGTTCAGACACCTTTCCGCAATGTCACTCTTGATTTTTTCTGTCCTCGACCTGCGCAACCGCAAGACCTAGACTACAAGGAAGATAACGGACATGTGGGATCATTTTGATAGCATGTTCTACAACACCATTCTTAAGACTGAATTTGTGCCATCCCTTTTTGCCAGTCATTCTGTTTTTGATAGTAGGATTTTTACGGTCAATTCCTATTATACTATCATGTCATTGTAGTAATAATAGGTGTCAATCCTAATGGGTGCAGACATTAACCACTCTAGATGCAAATGGATTCTACTAATTCAAGTCAAAAAAGAAGAATGAGTTTTACTAACAATTTCTAAACAAACAAACATGCATNAACAAGGTATAAAATGAGGGTAAAATGCAATCAAGGGGGGAGAGTTCCTTAGGACAGGGGTTATTGACTGGTGATCCTTCCTGATTCTCCTAAACGCCTAACATACC
>OVBE01012611.1:0-13259 GCA_900406425.1 Iberis pinnata
TTGAAACTCATTACATAGTTTATAGTTTTAGCATAGTTCTATTACTAATATATCTTACCTACAGAATTACTTATGAGATGTGTAGAGAGGTAAAAGCTGTGTCTTCTTCTCTTGATAAATGTACCAGTCCTTCNTTTTCCAACTTTGCCAGTCCTGAAAAGACAGGAACATAGTACGTAAGTAAAACAACCTCTTAGGTGGACCAAGCATGAATTTGTAATACTGTTCATGCCCATGTTTAATATCTTCAAATTAATATTTTAAGGACTCTAATTTGGTTAAATCTGGAAAAGGAAGAAAATTATAAGGTGAGAAATGACAATACTTTATGCCATCTATATAGGTTCAAGTTGTAAAAATAAGTTGAAAAATAAATTAGACTCACTCCATCTATATAGGTTCATCTTTATAGTTTACATCTACGACCTTCTCTTTAGAATGTGTTTTGCTGGATAGAATGTTAGGTTCCTTGCACATTACAACACAGAAGCTGGGATCATCATTAAAAGGAAGAACATGGAGCAAGATTTTGAGTATGAAGTGCTTGATAAAGATGATGAATTCGCTTATGTACCTGCTTGAATCCAAAGGACTGGATCCACTTCTCACCTGCCTTTCAAATCTTGGCCTTACTAGTGTGGGTTAGTTTTCTTTTCTAGAGTTTTGATTGTTTTTTGGAATATTTCAATGTCACCAAGTTGAGAAAAAATGGCAATAACCACAAGGAATGAAATATGAAAATAAGCACAGTTATGTACCTCGCAAGATAACTCCCTCTGCAAAACAGATCCACTTTGATGATAATATGATCAAAGACAAAACAGTTAAAACACTTCAGATGCGTCAAAAGAGGAGAAACTAAAGATACCGAAGAAAGCAAAACGAGGCAGAGAACACGATCTACCATCATAGACCACCGCGAGAGAATCACCGGCAAAACTGAGAGGAGACCACTCGCCTGGAATAGGAAGCCCGTCAACGATACCGCCGGAACCGGAGGGGGAGAGCAAAACGTCGAAAGAGCCCGTAACTGCAGACCGTCTGATCCAGCATCTCTTCTCCGGCAACAACTCCGAGACCACCAGCTCGAAGTAGAAACTCCACCACACCTACCTTTAACCAAGAGAAACGCCTAAGAAGCTAAAACGGGAAAAGATAAAACGATACCGAACGCCTAAACGAAAACGATACCGAACGTCGGAGAGTTCAGAGCGCTGTCGCCAAGATGGAAGATCTAGGGTTTCTTGTTAATGTGAGAGAGAACGATTTTTTATCCTTCTGTTTTTATTTGATATTTTTTTATTAAGAACTTAATAGGATATTTATAATTATAAATATTATGTGTAAAAATAAATCAAAATGTCAGATTTGTAATTGTCTTGAAAACACTGGGTTTTTTTTTATTTTTTACCTAAAATGTTGGGTTATTGAAGGAAGAAGTGACGTCGAGGATTAAATAAGTTATAAATGCGAAATGTTGGATTACTCTGACTAATTTTTTCTATCAAAAATGTAAGGGTGCAAACTGAGAAGTAACAAAATACAAGTGTACGTATTGTTAACAGGCTGATGGGTTTTGATTTATATCCATAGCCAAACAGACCTTTTCCTGAGCAAACCCATTTATCATATTTTTCCCGACGCCGGGAACTCCCAGCGAACCGAAAGGCAACGGGATGCCATTCGCCGGAATCTTCGTCACTCGGAAATCGTCGGTTGTTTCCGACTGATTTTGTTATCTCCCTAACGTCGACTGCAGAGGAAGGAAGCCTTCTGAACTATTTAATGGTAAGGTTGTGAGATTTGCATAATTTTTCCGCCGGAGAAATAGTCAGTTTATTAGTGAGAGTGCGGCAATTTACAGTCTTCAACTTGAGGTAGGTTTTCGTAGTAAGTGCTTAATGAAAGGCAAAAACTTTTATCTTTATGGATCTGTCAATGTTAATTTGTGGTCTTGAATCTCAGATTACAACAAATTTGAAGTTTACTATTCTGTAGGCTGTAGCTATGAAAGTGTTTAAAACTCAAAAGAGAAATGATGAGTTTGTTTCTTTCAGCCAAGGGAATGATGATTTATTCTTTTCTGCTTTGCGCTAATCTGCATTCGAACTTGTACATTCCTTTTTTTTTTTTTTTTATCATATCTGTAGAAGGAGATGTTCCCTTGAGTTTTATTGAGTTCTTTACCTCTTCTTTCCGTAGGAAGCCATCAATGATGATACGGAGAATCATCACTCAGTGGAGTGGTCCTGATCGAATATGGAACAAGAAACATAACTAGCTATTGAGTGGTTCAACCAATCACTAACACTACACCTTACACTCACTGGGAGCTCTTTCTCTTCAGGTTAATTTCTGACCCAAATCTTGTTTTTAGAGGTTAAACCAATCACTAAAAAGTCTACAACTGCACCTTACATTGTGAAATTTACTGCTTATGTTAGTGTTCTGTTGATTTACAAAGTCGGATAATCTCCTAATAAAGCCAAACCTTTAAGTTCATTGAAGTTTTTCTTATTGAAAATGAGAAAAAGAAAGAAATGAAATCTCTGAACAACTTCAGAATACACATCGAAGATGTGAGCAAAGTCATAGAATTGGCATATTCTTTTTAGAAATAAAACAAAGCAAGGACGAACTTAGAGTTAGTGTGTTCGAAGTCACTATGATAAGGGTATTGGGTGGACGTACAAAGAGGTCATAAAGCGTTCGGTTTTGCCTTCGGGATCAGAGTATCCATCACCCTCTGTATAGAACACATAGAAGATCCGTGCAATGTTGAGGCATCCCATAAGAATTTGGTGTGGTACATGATCATGTGTGTTCAAGAACTCCTCCATAACCACTTTGAAGTTGTCTCTGTACACTTTACGCAACTCTTGGGATGCTTCTTCCTTAGTGAGTCCATGTTGTTTCATGTAACAGTTGAGCCCATTAGCTACCTCTCCTCTACTCATTTCAATCTGCAAATATCATTAGTTCTTGAGGACTTAAAAGGAAGAGAAAAACTAAAGAGATCCCTTTATATTTGATGTGTACCTCATAGCTGCCAATGTCATTTGCTAGACGGAACATAACACTCAGAGATTCGATAATTAGGGGATTGGAATTGAGCCACTCAAAAGCTTCCTTCACATTAATATCTTCCATTCTTATGAAGGAATATGCAGCAAGATCACCCATTGCACCTGTGATCGTCCCAATCTTCATGTATTCTTCAAAGGTTGGAACGTGACCTGTCTGTGCCCACTTTGCTATCTCTTTGTACGCCTTCACAAGGATTTTCGTCTGTTTTTTTGTTTGCACAAGAACCAATTAGAGTCCACGAAGAACTAATATACATATTGATTTCAGATTCGGCCTTTTTGGCTAGATTACCTTCTCTACCACTTGTTTCATGCCGTATGATCTTCCTTTGTGTCTCATTTCTCGTTCAATATCTCCCATGACTTTAAACAAACTTCGGAGGACAATTCGCATATATTCTGGTAGTTTATCATTAGAATCGATACTCCACCTGGTCATCCCAAGACTTTTACCACTCTTGGAATAAATCTAAAGGCAAATAAGGGGCCATATATATGGAACATATATGTAGTACCTCTGCAAACATTCTGTGAGAGCTATAACTTCGGGAAGAGTTGCATATGCATCATATGTGTCATCCACAACAACCACAATCATCGAGAGTTTAGCCACTATAATTCTCGCAAGTGAATATCGTGGCTCGAAATACGCTCCTAGAGATATCAAGTGGCATTCCACAACTCTATCCCTAATAAATGGTAGCTTAGATGCAAGATCTAAGTCCTTCCACCATCTGCAACCATAAAAGTGAATGATTTTGGAAAACTAAAACTGAAAACGACATTATTAACAATATTCAAAATGAGTATGTTACTTGGTTAGAGTTTTGAGTTCTTGAATATAATGAAGCTGGCAAAAGTTGAAGTTAATTTTTGCAAACTTGAGCAGGATCTTGTTGTGATCTTCTTCTTGTTCGTAGTAAGATATATATTCTCTTGCGACTAGTACTTCTATGATACTGTATCGAGGTGTGTACAATGAGTTTTGTATATGCTTCAAGAGATGGGGAGTAGCATTCGATGCATTACCACCAACCAAAGATTCCAAGTGATTCTGCGCGAAACTTAGCGCTTCGTCCATTATATCTTCAGAGGGTGTGCTGAGATGTGCTGATTCAAACAACTGTAGCAATCCTCTAACATCTGTGGCTAGACTCTCCTTGAACCTCCCATCTTCACCTCTGAATCTATCAAATACATCTGTAATAAAACCGCATAGCCAAATTAATGTTATGAATATGATGTATATATGTAGTAACAGATCTAGAAAATTTGTTAAATGGGTTAAAACAAAATAATTAAAAAATATTAAAGGTGAAAAATATTATTACAAACCACTTTAGTGGTACTACTATTGGAGGTACTAAAATTGAGAATGTTCTTAAATTTTAAATGATTGATAAATAATGTTAAAATAAGTACTAGAACCTCATGCTCTAATAGTCTTACCACAAGACATCTTGTGACCATAGAATCTAAAGACCTCAAACATTATGGAAATGGTTTCCAAATTATCTTCCCCTAGTAATATGTCATCCAACTTTGTGAAACTGAGTTTAATGATCTCTTGAATCTCTTTATTAAAAGGATAAGAGATCCCAAGGCTAATGAGCAAATGAACGAGACAAATCTTCTCCTTGTCGCTGCTGTGAGAAGACATGAGCATGTCTCTCACCAGCGGTTTCATAGCTTCAATCTCCTTTTCTAGTTCATCGAATTTCTAGGTAAAAAAAAAATGGCAGGTCAAGAATAATTTTTATACAATAATAAGATACAAGGGACATATCAACTTACGGAAGCGTCAAGGGGAATAGAGAGGAAGTGATCTCCCCATAAAGAGGGAGGAAAGTGCCTTGAAGTACGACTCTTCTCAAGATCATTACTATCGGAACGCTTTGTAGTAGCCTTAACACAGAACGAGTGGTGTTTCTTGGGTTCGAGAGAAAGAGAGTAGTTGTGAAGCAAACGGTGAGGAAAGAGAGAGGGGTTTTTCTTAAGACAGAAAGGGACTTTTTGACGGCCAGAGATGAGCCCAAAACACATTCTTGTAGCTTCCATTTTTAGTCGAAGTCAAGAAAGATAGATTTAGCTACTCTGTTTTACTTGGGGTACTCTATTTCTATGTTCTCAAGTATAAAAAAGAAGCTACGTGATTATAGGAAACATTTAAGTAATAAATTTTCTTTAAAAAAACAGAGAAGAATCTATCTGTCTACATATGTGATCCGATTAAAAAGGGAGAGAAATTGTCAGATGATCATCTATTGGGGAATGAAAATTTCGCTTAGAAAGGAATAATCTAGTATTTTAAGTTAGTTGACTTAGATTGGGAAGTGACATTGATCAGATAAAGTACATCTCTAGTCTACGTCTTTCTCCATCAGATTTAGAGTTCACCTAACTGTATTTTTGTACATTGAGTTGGCAACAACTGGCAGTAGTAACTGTTTTTTCTGTTTGTTTACTTATCACAGATGCAACGATTGATCGCAATGACCAGCTGCTAGCGATAAGCGAATAAAATTTTTGATCATTATTTTTGGCTTTTATTCGTTGGATCAGCCATCAATAAATGAATAGAATATAACTCATTACAATAATAAATTAAATTAAATTAAATTCATGAAAAATAAAATAAATGAGTACGTAAATTATCTGATTGAATAAAAATAAAATCAAGTATAATAAATAATTTAAAACAAATTAAATAATCTAAATTATTTATATAAGTTATTGAAACATATAAAAATAGAATAAATTATTTCCAAAATATAAAGTAAAATAAATTAAACGAAAATAGTTATATAAGTAAATAAATTAAGTAAAACAAGTCAAATAAACTAAATATGTAAATAATTTTATTACAAAAATAGTAAAATAACTTACATAAATTAAATAATATTTTTTTTAAATACATAATTTAATTAAGCTTAATGAATTATATATATATATATATTTGTAATAATATAATTAAATTTAATAATTTTGAAAAAATAATAATTAACATAAATAATGTTAAGAAAAAATAAAATAAATTAAATGAATAAAAAATTAAATTAATGATATAATTTAAATAAAATAAGTAATTTAAAAGTATAAAAATTACTTTCAATACTTAAGATAAGATAAGTTCAAAAATTAGCATAAAGTAGATAAATTCAATAAATAAATTAGCTCAAAATTATAAAAAGTAATATAAAATAAAAATTATTTATTTGAAAAAGAACTAAAATTAAAATTAAAATAAATTATCTAAATTAACTATTAAATTAGAGGAATTCCTTCAAATACCATCAAAATAAATTAAAATTTTAGAAATACCACACATTGCCAAAAGTTTCCAAAATACTACATACTCCCAAATGTTTCAAAAACACGACAAACATAAAAAGATGAATTTTAAAGGTTTAAAATTTTAGGTTTGGGTTCACTAAATAGAGTTTAGGGTTTAATTTTGAAGGGGTAGGGTCTGATTTTGGGGCTTTAGGATTGAAATTAAAATTCTTAAAGATATTTCAAATTTGTGGTATTTTTGGAACAAAAACATTTTTGTGGTATTTTTAAAAACCAAAAATGTGGTAATTTTGGTAATTTTAGGAGTGTGTGGTATTTTGAGAATCCCATTAAATTATGTAAGTTAAGTTAAGTAATCAAGTTAAATAAGTTAGTTAAATATATTAAATAAATTATAGAAGTTTATTTTCTCTTAAATTTTACGGATAAAGTTAATTTTACACAAACTTTATAAATTTAACTTATTTCTTCCTATCTTATTAAATTCACTAATTACAATATTAGACTAATAAATTACGTTTTAAAATTGCGATTGTTCTTCTTCCTCCAAAAGATTTATCAGTCTCATTAAACCTTTATTATTATACACTAACAACCTATTACGCGATTTCGATTCAATCAACCCAACCTTTATTAAACCATCTTTACAACATCAAACAAGACAACTTTCAAATTTTTTTTTTTTTTTAATTATCTCAAGAGGTAATATATAGCAAATGGATAGCTGATGCCAGTGGCGGACATACCATATAGGTAGTTGGGTCACTTGACCCTATTAAAAAAAAGTATTAATTATTTTCAGTACAAATTTTATTAAGTTTTGTGATATTTTTGGTTAAAATTAAGGGTTGATTCCAATAGATATATGATAAATTTTTAAATGACCCTATTAATTTATAGTATGATTTTTTTTAATCTATTATTATAATATTATATATTATTCTTATTATTTTTATTTTTTTATTATGATCTTAATAAAAATAATTCCTAAATCCGCATAATGAGATTCGAACATATTCTTTATTTTGGTTTTGGTTTTGGCTTTAACGTGCATGTGTTATACATGTGGTTATTATCGCTTTTGTTTGCATGTGATTAGCGCATGATTCTTTTCTTTTTCTTTATTTCGATTTCTTTGCACAATAAAGTTAGGTTTTTGGCTTTATATAAATAGTTAGTTGTTTTAGGTTTTGATCATTGTTGATTTTTAATAAATGATTTGGTTTTAGAAAATGAGCTTCTAAAAAAGTATGATGAACAATATTCACAAAACTTTAGAAAGAAAATATATTTCTAATCATGTTATTTACATAGCTTTCGTTTCTCTATCAAAACTTGTTCTAAGTTATCAAGTACGTTCCACTAGAAACAAGTCCAAACGAATATATACCTCATGACAACTAATAAGATAAAAAAGTGAGTAGTACAAACGAGTTCAAATGACGAATCTCATCCCTGTGAGCTGCTCTAGACAGTGGCGAATGTAGATTAAGATTATAATGGGTGCACAATCATAAAAAAAAATAAAACTAAAAATAAATAAAATGGAAAAATCATGGTCAAACCCATGAACTAGTGGGTGCAAAGAGTGAGATTTACCAACTCTCCTATCAACCATTTTATGTTTCTTTTCACTAAATAAATTTTATACATAAAAATAGTGTGTGCACATGCATCTACACCTCCCTTAGTGCATTCGCCCCTGGCTCTAGAAGTCGAGATACCTCTTGAAGTGGCTAGTAGTTTGTTGGGTAACCATGAACTTCTCTAGTAAACAACACAACTCAGAAGAAGGGAGCTTGGTTCGTCTGAAAAAGCTTTACAATTGTCTTCACAGTCTGAGAGAGATGATCGGATTTGTCATATGAGTTTTGATGCAACGAATCTTGAATCTAATGGTTTGATTGAGCTTGGTTGTTGTTGTCAAGATGGTTTAATAAAGGTTGGGGTTGTTTTGAATTGGAATCGTGAAATGGGCTATTGGTGTATAATAAATGTTTAATTTGATTGAAGAATCCGTTGGAGAAAGAAGATGAACCATAATTTTAAAATATGATTTATTAGTCTAATATCGTAATGAATGAATTTAATTAGATACAGAGAAACAAGTTGAATCGAGTAGTTTGAGGGGAGGAGGCGTGGGGATTAGAAGCTGATAACAAAGTTTGTGTAAATTTAACTTTACCCATGAACTTCAAAAAATAATAATTTGAACATCACAAATTTGGGGGAGGAGAGGGGGGGGGGGTAAAAAATTGGCAAAAGATTATCCAATTAAGTTTAGAGTCAGTCGTGGGAAAGCCAAACGAGACATTGTCTTTGGTAGCCCAATGCATGTAAAGTAAGGCTTTCTTTGAAAGGTATATCCTGAGGTGTCCTCATTGAGTTCAACATTTTCAAAATTCAAATTTTATAATAGTAGGATAGAAACCTTAAACCCTGAGTTGTTTATTATGCCTTTATTATGGCTAGAGTTCGGACAATCACTGGGAATCTATTTGTTTACTCATACGCTAGTCTCTTATCCATATCCTATAGCTTGATGCAATCCTTTCTCAATCAAAGATATTGCTTATAGAAGGAAATACAATCTCTATGATTACCAATTACATGATTAACTCGAATTACATTACGTGATTGCAATATGTAATTATTACCAAATTCTTCCATCTGTATATATACTTGTAATTACAATATCAATAAACATCTTTTTCTATAATCTCTACATGGTATCAAGAGCCTAGATACCTAGACCTAAATTTTCTTCTCTCTTTATCGCCCCCTCTTTTTTTTTCCGTCTGCTTCTTCTTCTTCTCTTCGTTAATCATCTCATCATGTCTCACACAAACACTTCTTCTCCTTCTGTTGATACTGTCATCATCAACAACACTTCTCTTCTTCATGTTAACATATCTAATGTAACAAAACTTACCTCCACTAATTATCTTATGTGGAATAAGCAAGTCTACTCTCTTCTTCGTGGCTATGGGCTCATTAAGTTCCTTGATGTTGCCTCTGAAATTTCGCCTGCAACTCTCACTAATGCTGGTGCTGTCACTGAAAATCCAGCCTTTATATCATGGACTTGCCAAGATCAATTGATCTTTAGTGCTCTACTAGGAGCCATGACTCCATCAGTTCAGCCACTACTCTCCTTAGCCACCACTTCTGCTGAGATTTGGTCTCTTTTGGCTTCGACCTATGCAACACCAAGCAGAGGCCACATTAAACAGTTACAGATTCATCTCAAGGCTTGGACCAAAGACACTCACACTATTAATGATTACTTTCAGGGTCTTATCACCCGCTTTGACCAACTAGGTCTTCTTGGCAAAGTGTTGGATCATGAAGATAAGGTGGATTACATACTAGCTGGGTTACCTGAAGATTACAAGACGGTTGTAGATCAGATTGAGAGCAGAGATTCTTCTCCCTCTCTTCCTGAGATCTTCGAGAAGTTACTCAATCATGAAGCTAAATTATTATCCTCTGCTATTCCTGCGTCATTTCCTGTTACGGCGAATTACGTTAAAAACCGTCCAAGACAACAGAGTAAGTCTAATCCTAGGCAGCCACAATCCACCAACATCAGTATCGGTAATCAATTCTATCATTCTAACAAGCCTTACCAAGGACGTTGCCAACTTTATGGTGTCCACGGTCATTCTGCCAAACGATGTAATCAACTGTCTCAATATGAACAGATTCAACAGCGACCACTTTTACCTACACCTTCGTCTTCTCCTTCCTGGACTCTGCGTGCTCATCTCACAACCGGACAGTCCTCACATCCTTGGGTACTTGACACCGGGGCTACTCATCATATCACCTCTGACCTGAGCAACCTCTCTCTTCACCATCCTTACCAAGGCAATGATGAAGTTTTGATTGGTGATGGAAGTGGCTTATCAATTTCACAAACTGGTTCCACTTCTTTACCTTCTAACTCTCGTCCTTTGTCTCTTATACAAGTCCTATATGTACCACAAATTAAAAAGAACTTATTATCAGTTCAACGTTTATGCAAAACTAATGGTGTATCGGTTGAATTCTTTCCTTTCTCGTTTCAGGTGAAGGATCTGATGTCGGGAACCCCATTGCTCCACGGACGTACCAATGAGGAGTTGTATGAGTGGCCACTGAATCTTCCTCCACAAACTTTCTTTGCCACTCCCACTGTTAAAGCTCATGTTTCTGATTGGCATCTTCGATTAGGCCATCCTTCGTTTCCTGTTCTAAAACATGTTATTTCTAAGTTTTCTTTACCTTTTTCAAACACTTTATTAAAACCAAAATCGTGTGATGACTGTTTTACATTTAAAAGCCATAAACTTCCTTTCTCTGAAACGAGTATTACTTCTTCTCGACCTCTTGAATATCTCTTTACAGATCTTTGGACATCACCAATTATTTCAGTTGATAACTTCAAATATTACCTTGTCATTGTTGACCATTTCACTCGGTATATTTGGTTTTATCCCCTGAAATTAAAATCTCATGTTAAAGAAACCTTTATAAAGTTTAAAGCTCTAACAGAAAACAAGTTTCAAACCCGAATTGGTATGCTTTTCTCTGATAATGGTGGTGAATTTCTTGTTCTTCGGGATTTCTTATCAACTCATGGTATCAGTCATTTGACTTCTCCTCCTCACACTCCCGAACACAATGGAATGTCCGAACGCCGCCATCGTCATATTGTAGAGACAGGTTTGACATTGCTTCATCACTCTCACATTTCTCTTTCCTATTGGTCATATGCTTTCCAAACAGAAGTTTTTCTGATTAATAGACTCCCAACTCCCATTCTCTCTTATCAATCTCCGTTCCAGCTTCTATTTCATTCCTCTTCGAACTACCATAAACTCAAAATCTTCGGCTCTAAATGCTTTCCGTGGCTTCGGCCATACCGCGAACATAAACTTCAACCTCGGTCTGCCATATGTGTCTTCTTAGGATACTTTCTTACTCAAAGTGCATACCTCTGTCTTGACCCGAAATCAAACCGTTTATTTGTTTCCCGACACGTTCGATTTGATGAAAATTCTTTTCCCTTTTCATAACTTGTCTCTTCCGTTTTTGACTTCCCCTCATCTTCTTCAGCTTGGTTTCCTCCGGTTACCCAAATTCCTCTGGTTCAGTCGTCACTCACGCAACCCACTGGCTCGTCTCTCCCATCATCGGATTCTTCACATGCAACAGGAACTCAAGGTATGTCTTCTGATACTCTATTGCCTCTGGTAGAAACGCGTGTATCTACTGCTACAGGTACTAGCGAATCTCAACAAGCCCAAATTTGTGAAGATCTATCGGCCCAAATTCATAAAGAACTCGCGGCCCAACACTCCACAAGTCCAGCTCTTCCTCTTTTCTCCGATGGGCCTGGCCTAAACTTTCCACCTGCTTCTTCGTCGAGAATCGGTGCTAGTCCGATATCGCCTTCTCTCATCGTTGAGCCATCTGTTAATATTCAGCCACCTCTCACGATGCACAATCAGCACCCAATGAAGACTCGATCAAAGCAGGGGATTACAAAACCAAATCGCAAGTTTGGTTTATATGCTCAATCTCAACCGCAAATTACCAAAATTCCAAGAACTTATCACCAGGCTCTGGCGGATATTAATTGGAGGAAGGCAATGATTGAAGAATTCAATTCTCTAGTCAAGAATGGTACTTACACTACAAGAAACTGAACCCATTGAGACAAATTCTTTCGTCACAATAATAACTTTTTCGTCACAATAAAAAATTTGTTACGAATTTACTATGATTTTTGAACAGTCACAATACGTGTGTCACAAATTTTTTTCCGTCCATAAAACGTCACACAATTTGTGACAAATTATTTAGTAACTATTTTGTCCTAAAATGTTACGGTTCATAATAGTAACAAATTTGTATCACATAGAGACTAAAATAATCGTCTCNTTACAGTGAAATATGCTGTTGATGGCTCCATCTCTCGTTATAAAGCGCAGCTTGTCGCTAAAGGCTACTCATAGCAGCCTGGTCGCGATTATACAAATACATTTAGTCCGGTGATTAAAGCAACCACAGTTCGATTGGTTCTCAACATTGTTGTGAGTAACGGTTGGCCTATTAAACAAGTTGATGTGAATAATGCTTTTTTACAGGGAACTTTGTCTGAAGAAGTTTACATCTCACAGCCTTCGGGTTTTGTTGATCGGGATCATCCTACACATGTATGTCGATTACACAAAGCTCTTTATGTAAATGGCCGAAGTGTTCTCTACATGTTAATTTATGTCGATGATATCTTGTTCACGGGTAATGACTCTGATTTATTGCGTCAAGTTCTATAGTCTCTTGCAACAAGGTTCTCGATCAAAGATCCAGCAGACTTACATTACTTTTTGGCGATTGAAGCACATCAGACTCCATCTGGTATGTATCTAACTCAGAGGCATTATATTCTTGATCTTTTGTCTCAATTACAGTTGCTTGATGCCAAGCCTGTCAAGACACCAATGGCGGTTAACTAGGAGCTCACTCTAACTTCTGGCAGTCTTCTCAGTGATCCTTCTGAGTATCGATCCACCTTAGGCAGTTTGCAGTATTTGGTGTTCACGCGACCCGATATCAATTTCGCCGTCAACCGGCTATCTCAGTATATGCATTCCCCTTGGACCGATCACTAGCAGGCTACTAAACTGCTATTGCGTTATCTTCTTGGCACTTCGTCACATGGGATATTTTATAGTGCCAATAACAGTAATGTTTTACATGCGTTCTCAGATGCTGATTGGGCTGGCGATCCGGATACATTTGTCTCCACCAATGCGTATGTTATTTATCTTGGGAAGTGTTGGGCCTGGGCTTAGCAGCCCTGAAAGTCAAACCAGAATTGGGCCCAAATAC
>OVBE01012612.1:0-13258 GCA_900406425.1 Iberis pinnata
GTATACATTTAAAAATCAATACATTTTTTTTCCTTTTTTGGTCTACTAATTTTCAAGAAGGTAAATGATTAGAAAAAAAGCAAATTTCTATTAATTTATATATTACTACATTGACACATAACATAATCTTAATTAACAATGACAAATGTTGCAATCCGATAACTTGTTTGTGTGTTGTGATCACATTAAACGCGTTCTGCTTATATAATAATATTTTATGTTATTGAATATCATAAGTGAGGTATACATAGATTTCTTTATGTTTCAAATATTGTTGATTTTTACAACCATTTTCACTTTGAATTCATAGGAATCATATATACCCAAATTAATTTAGAAAATACCCATCACTTGCTAAGACAAGAATATTGATTATTAAAGGAACTACATTTAAGAAATATAAAATTAACTATTTATTTGTCTCTATAATTTTTTTTTTTTTTTTTTTTTTTTTTTTTTTNAAATTGACTATTAAAAGAACGTAATTTGATAGATGCAGATCTATATAAAAAGAACTAGTCTTCTGTACATATCATTGGTATTGTTCATGCCTTAAATGTATAGGAATTTTTATGGTTTGACAGCCCCGTAAGTTTTTTTCTCAATATTTTACTGATACAATATTGTAAAAGAGAAATATAAAAATGGCAAAAACATCATATGTACCCCTTCTGTTTCACAGAGGCCATAATGAAAAAAAGAAAAAAAAGTTCAAGAGAGAGTTTTTGTTATAAATATGACATAAAATATTAAAGGACCCAATAGAATTGAGGCATTATATAAAAAGTTTTAGGTTATTGTAACGATTAATATTTTGATCAATAAAAAAATCCTAGAGCGCAAGGATTTGCCTCAAATTTCGTTTCTCGTTTTTTTCTAACCTAAAATCGCAACAGTTTTCGATACATAAGTCTTAGAAAAAATCAAATTTTACGCCTATTAGGTTAATTGCAAAGAAATAACTAAGTGATGTTCTTAGCTAGTATGGGTTAAAAGATAAAAAAAGTGGTAGACTGACCATCAAATTTCATATAAATGATGGATCATGGATGAAGGTCAAAAGAAAGATGGAGTACCTGAAGCTGCAGCACCAACAACAGTTTGTTTGCCATCTCGGATGTTGAGGACAATCCTTGTCTTGAAGTCATTATGAGTGTTATAGAATTCGGACAAAGACATCTTGATAGCTTCCAAGCTCAACTTTGCTAATGTCAAATTAGTATTAAGAACAACTCCCACTTTAACTTGTAAAACTTCATTTTGAGAGTTCCCTTGTTGAACTAAGAAAATGAGAAATATCACAAGCCATATAGGAAGAGAACGGGACACGAAATTATGGGAAAAATACATAGCTTTGATGATCCTACAACTACGGAAGGAGAGACAGTTCCTATATATATATATATATAGAAAATTTGTGATATCTTTCAACACATTCAACAAACAAAGTCAACCAAAGTTATCAAACTTAAATATTTGCAACTAGCAATTTCCTTAATATTTTTATCAGAAAAATATTCTTAAGATTTTTTCTTTCCATTAACTAACAAATCGTTATCCATTCTATATAAAGGATAGTTTTGAAGAAGACAGACATTCTGTTTACTTAATCAAGTGTCTGAATTTGCAAGTAGATCAATAGTTTAATACAAAGCGTTGAGATAATTACGAAAATGACGTTGCGAAGACGTGTTACCCATTGAGGCAAAGACATGGTCCTCTAATACCAAGTTGTTACTAAGGTTTTTTATTGTGTGGTAATCATATGAATGTCATATTATATGAGAGGTTTTTAAGTTTTACAAAAGAGTTAAAGCTGTGGTAACTTCCGTGACCGAAAAAAAACTAAAAACAGGGAGGGGATGAAATATTATGAGTGATCCTTTGAACATAATTAATGAGGAGAATTTGAGCCATATTTGCATAAGATTTGCAACTCTTTAATTCTATGAAAAATTAGTAACTTAAAAACTTTTTCTCTCTTGCTCTTATTCTCTCTAAATCCTCTCTAGATTTGGCGAGAAACAAGCGTAAGGGAGAACAACCATCGTGCACCGCCGAGCCACGGCCACCTGCACCGCGGCTCTCCAGAGTCAGCGAGCTCTCTTTTCAATTTTTTTGGAGCTTTTTTTAATTTATTATCATTCTCTTCTTTCAATTTCATCCTATCTCTGACGGCAAAAAGTAGCTGCATGCCGATTTTCTCCTCCGGCCAGAAAAGCACGCTACATGGAACACGGAGAACGGTGTTGCAAGAAAGGTGGGACTCTAAAGTTGGTGAATCTTGCGATTGATTGTCATCCAAATTTGCGGTTTCGTCTTCTTTGAAGGTCCCTCTTCTGTTCCTACCAACCGGAAAATTACCCCCACCTCTCCAACCAAAGCCGCGGCGTTTAGTGACCTTCTTTTCTCCTCTTTTATCCAATAGAGACATCGAATGGACAAAGCCGACACACCAGAGTCGGTGATGTTTCGGAGCCGCTCGCGGACCACCGGAAGTTCTGATTCGGTGGGATTCGCATGCATAGTCGGTGACGGCGCTTTCTTAAAGGTTCTTTTGGTGCTAGGGCAACTAGGGTTTTATTTCAGCAGGCCTTAGGAAACCCGATCCAAAATTATAGGTTTAGATGGGTTTAGGTTTGTAATTAGTTTTGAACTGTTTTCTGATTTGAGCTATTTAAGTTATATCTGATTGTATTAATTACGCATTTTTATGTCACCGATGTTGCCTTGTTACTAGACCAGGGATCGAACATGGTCACTCGCATAGTAAGTGCATTTTCTTCTATTTATGGAGTTGGACTATTGGGTTGGCCAGTTGTGGCCCAGATATTATAGTGACAAAAAAAAAAAGTAAAATAAAAAATCTTTAATTCTATGGTGTTCTGCTTGTACTGCAATGCGAATTGACTTCTTCCTCCTCTAACAGTCTGTGGTGTTCTGCTAGCACTTCTTCGTCTCCACTTCACATTCATGGAGAAACTTAATCGTCGTCATCTTACGAGAACGGCCTGGAACAACATTCAGTATTGAGTTGTCTGCTTTCTATTATAATTACATTTGGGTCATAAAATTGGGCTGCATATTTGTGTGGGTAATTATTTCGAGTGGACTAGAATGGGATAGATTAACTCCTTGATAAAACTCTATGGGCTTTATGTTTTGTCTCTTTTTATTTTGATTCTAAATTTTTTTACGAAAAAACACTCCTTAATTCTAGCAAGGATGGTTTTTTTAACCAATCTGTCAATCTATCTTGTGATATTTGTTGCGGTTGATGAAGAACCCCGGTGAATTCTATGATTTCTCGCGATCCAAGCGCGTAGACTGCGACAAAAGACGCGCAATACTCTAAAACATGTGCGGTCTTTTTGGCTGAAACATAGTATGAAAAAGGTCAAAATATGAAAAAAAAACAAATATAAATTATCGAGACTGTGAAGGGAGAATGTCCAAATGTGGTCTTGTTGTATGTTTTACATGACATCTCATCGGTCCAGCTATTCGCTTTGATCAATATGTTCTCTTCAACATCTCAATCAATTGTAGATATCACATATGTTTATGTAGGACATGAGCTCTTCCACTAGTTTCATGATATCGAAACTTGCGACATAAAGAACATCTTGTGTGTTTTCGTACTTTCTCCAATAAATCATCCAATTGTTGAAATACAAAATCATAACATAAGTAGACCAAGACAAGTAACAAATTTCTGAATTAATGTTGTAGTATGTGGCCGGAAAAAAAAAAAAAATTTTCTTATAGCTAAACATCTTTCATAAACTTAGCTATCGAGTCAATACACTCCTCAACAAAGTTGTATTTCGTCTCTATGGTCATCAATATGTTTGCATATCATAATGGTAAGTAGTCATCTCTGCATCCGCTATATAACGATTGCTTAGTTGTATCTAGCATACCATACAACTTTTTGTTTCTAAATTTGGTTCATCTTCCATTCTATGATATAACTCAGTTTTAATGTTTTATAATAGACATTTTCGTCTTTTTTAAAAGGTTTTCCAAGTGGTTTTGGGTATTTTTATTGTATTTGTAGGTGTTTCATGAATTTAGGAGGAATTAGAGCAAACATGACCTTTTGTACAAAAAATTGCAATTTTGGAAAAGACTTAGACTTGATCGATCGATCCAAGAGAACACAAGCATCTGTAGTATCCAAATCAGTCGATCCATGAGCATTTCGATCCAAACCCCAAATCTTTGCCTAGATCCTTTAGGATATTTTCACTTTTAGTCCCTAGCCTTTCTATTTTACCTGATTGGTTTTTTCCTTTTTAAAGACATAAAAATACATGGTTTATTTCTTTTTTCTTACGCTTTATTCGTTTTTTTAGAGCTTTTAAGGGAAACTAAAATCATAATGTTGTATACACCTTGGAGAAGAATTTTGAACCTTATTTAATTAATTTATGTAATGACTTTCTTATTTTAGTCAATTTATAATTATTGTTCATCTTACAATGTTTGAATAGTTTCATAGTTAGGTTTTAAGGTTTTCTAAGGATATCATGATTTGATAGTAAAGGTTATCATAAAGATTTAAATCGTTAGATTATTAGTCGATATTATGAGTAATGCCTAAATTGGACTTCACGACAATAGGTTGATATATAAATATAAAAAGATTTGGTTTATAAACCTGAAATAACCTAGATGAGTAAAATGTCTCTAACCTATGGAAGTAGATGTTATTGTGTTTTATGAAATTATCATATATGAACATTGTTGCATGATTTAATCGTATAAATTCAACGGGAGCTAGTCTTTACTAATATTGTTTTTATTTATAAGTTACATCATTTCAATTACCATTTAGTTACAAACTACATAACATAAAAATAAACAATATATTGCTTTCTTAGCCTTTCTTTAAACTGAAAACGTTCACATAATATGTGGTGTATGTGATTCGATTCCATTTCTACTATTGTATTTGTTGTGTAAGTGCAGTTGCATATACTGGTAATAAATGAGAGTATCACGTTTTTGGTGTCATTGATGGGGACCATAATGATTAACAGATTTAATTTAGAGTTTCTTTCAAGAGTTTTTTGTCTAGTACTCACGCATTTTTTTGTTGTTCACCACTTTTACCATTCATTAACCAGAAAATAGTACACCTTGTCTTAATACAAGTTTTGCTAAAGCGTCCGCCTCTATATTATCTAGACGAGGGACAAAAAAAGAACTGAATTACATCAAAATGAGAGGAGAGATCTCTTATATCATATATGATGCCATGAAGTACGGAGATGTCTTCGTTTGAGTTAATCGCCATGATGAGGTTCGCGCAGTCCAAGAAAAAATTCATTGTCCGGAGGTTGCAATTAACTGCCTCATGCACAGCCTCCCTTAGTGCTAGCGCCTCCGCACAAAGAGCAGAGGAAACGTTTTTCCGGTACCAATTCCAGGTAATTAGTTTATTAGCTCCCTGTTTCACAATTAGGGCCAGGCCTGCTTCGTGTATGTGGCGTTCCATGCGGCGTCCGTGAAGCATTTCCATAGCGTCGGTTCCACTATGCTTCGTCTAGGGGATGGATGATGAGGTACGTTCCTCTCTGCCCAATCATCCTCCCATTCTCTAGCTTGAGTCACAGCCAATGTTATGATCTTTATTGGGATGCTTGTTTCCTTCCAAATAGGTATTTATTTCTTGCGTTCCAAGTTATCCCCAAGATCCATAGTCCAAGGGGCGATGAGACTATTCCTGTTGGAGGAAAAGATTTTGCTTGAATCACTGCTTCCCATAGCTTAATAACGTAGTCATTCCCTGTAAATCTGCAATTAACAAAGGGGCAATATTCCAAATTTCTTTAACCTTCCTACAAGAGAAGAAAAGATGGTTCATCGTTTCTAATTCTTCACAATAATCATATAGAGAGTGTAACCACATTCCTCTTTTCAAAAGATGTAAACCGCAAGAAAGAGCATTATGGGATACTCTCCACAAGAACATTTTTAACATCTCTGGAGTCTTAATATTCCATATTTCTTTTAACCAATTTCTCGGTTCCACTCTTAAAGGTTAATTTTTATCTTTTCTAATTGCGGCATAACCCGACTTTGAAGAGTAGGATCCCGTATGGTTTCTTAACCATATTCTTCTATCTTTTTAGCCTTTTGCACTAGGTTGAATCTCCATGATGTGTAGCTCCCACTCCGATAGGAGCTGTCTCACTTTTGTTACATCCCATCGATTACTATTGGGATGGAAAAGGTCTTTAACCAACAAGTCCTTTGCTTTTTTCGGTTGTGGGCCAATAGGTGCTAGAGCTTGTAAAGTGGATAGCCAATTCTATGTCCATATTTTTGCCGATAGGCCGTTACCTATTGCCCAACCCACATTGGACTTCAAAAGATCTCTTCCCCAGAGGATGTTCTTCCAACTGTGGGAGCTTCCTTCAATGACGGGAATCTCCATGAAAGATGATGATGGAAAATATTTTTCTTTTAGGATTTTGTGAAGGAGAGTTTGGGGTGAGTTGAATATCCTCCAACTTAGTTTAGAAAGCAATGCAACATTGAAATCTTGAATATCACGAATTCCAAGCCCTCCTTGCCTTTTTGATTTTGAGATTTTCTCCCAAGATACCCAAGCTATTTTCCTAGCATTTGGTTGGGAGTCCCACCAAAATCTTGTAAGAGCTGATTGTATCTTTTGGAAAATATTAACCGGTAGCGCAAAACACGACATGGTGTACACCGGGAGTGATGAAATCACACTTCTTAAAATGACTAGATTCTCGGCCATAGATAAGAAGCGGTTTGACCAACCCTCCGCTTTCCTCTTTATATGTCCAATGATGTTTGCAAAAAGGTCTTTCTTAGACCGTCCAAAGTGTTTGCGGAGTCCTAAGTAATTCCCCACGCCGCCTTCTTGGTGAATGTTGAGGGTTTGCTTAACTCTTTGTTTTAGTCCATGGAGTGCTTTCCGTGAGAAAGATATTGAGGACTTTGAGAAGTTTATCACTTGATTTGAAGCGTCCCCATAGTCTTTAATAATCTTTTGGACCGCTTTTACACTCTTTTTACGTGTCTTACAAAAGAACATAGTATCGTCCGCAAATAGTAGGTGGTTTACTCTCAGGATATTTTTTGCCACTTTGATCCCAAGAAGCTTCTTTTCCACTTGAGCTTTATGGCATAAACCTGAAAGAACCTCACTACATAGGATGAAGAGGAAGGGCGATAGAGGATCGCCTTGTCGGAGACCTCCATGGGGTCTAACTTTCCCTCTAACCCCTCCATTTATGAGGAAAGAGTAGGTGACCATGGTTACACATTGCATAATCCAACCTATCCAGAGATAATGGAAGCCAAGATGGTGAAGCACCTTCCGGAGGAAGTCCCATTCAATCCTATCATATGCTTTTGATATATCGGTTTTGATCTCCATTGCACATCTCATTTTTGCTTTTGAGGTCTTTAAATAATGGATTATTTCATTGGTTATTAGGACATTATCGGAGATTACTCTTCCGGGAATGAAAGCGGACTGATTTTCGGAGACAATCCTCGGTAGAATCGGTTGGAGTCTTCCCATTAAGATTTTGGAGATTATTTTATAGTACACATTGCATAACGCAATCGTTCTATAATCTCCAATCTTTCGCGGTCCTTGAATCTTTGGGATAAGGCAAATATTGGTTTCATTAATGGCTTCCGGGAGTCTACTTGTAGTGAAGAACACCCGCACCTCCTTTATTATATCCCCTCCGATTGAGTTCTAATTTGAATGGAAAAAACTAGCGGAAAACCATTTGGTCCCGGGGCTTTTTCTGAATTGATTGAAAAGGCTGAATTTCTGATCTCCTTATCTGATGGTTTCTTGATTAAATCTTTATTCATAGAGTCGGTTACGTGTTGATCAAGGGGGCGAGTTACGATTGACAAATCCCTATGCCCCGATGAGTTAAACATATTTTGAAAATATTTTACCACCACTTTGGCGATTTGATCATCTCGAAACACTGCTGTTCCATCTTCATCTTAAATTGTTGAGAGTGTATTTAACGCTTTCCTCCCTTTCGTTGCTGCGTGAAAATATCTGGTACTACGATCACCCAATTGTAACCATAGGATCCGACTGCTTTGCCGCCAATAAAGCTCTTCCCTGTGATAAGCATCTTGTAATTGTTTATTTAGTTGGTCTACAGTTACACTATGTGATGTTAGCTCTTGTAATTGGGATTTTAGCTCCATAATGTGCTCATTGCTGTTGGATTTACGTGACTTGCACCATGAAACTAATGCACTTCTCACAAGTGTTATTTTCCTTTTGACAGAATCTTCTTTAAGCTCATTCCATGCCTTCAATATTATCTCTTGGGCTTCATGATCGTCTTTTAGTCTTCAGTCAAACCGGAATGGTCCTCTTGGTCTTCTTCTAGTCACATCTAAGTGTGTGATGATAAGCTTATGATCGGATCCTTCAACGGTAGGTATTCGCAATGGCTAAATGGTAGATCATCAAACCAATAGAAGTTCGCAATTGCTCTATCAAGATGACAATATACTTTTTGCTTTCTTCTTATTCCCCTCCAAGAGAGAGGATCGCATGTATGTTTAATGTCATATAAGTCGCATTTAGCCAGAAACGATCTAAATTCTGCATAAGTTCCTTCCGATCTTATAGTTCCTCCTTCTTTTTCATTGTCGTAAGCAATGTCGTTAAAATCCCCCGTAAGAAACCATGGCGCATCCCTTGTTGTTGATAGTCTTGCTAAAAAATTCCAAGTTGATTTTTGTTCCTTCTTATTTGTATTCCCATAGACAAAGGTCGCGTAAAAAATCTTATTTTCATAGGTGATAAGGTATCTATGAAATTTTCACAAGAGGATAAGACAACAAGGTTCACATTCTCATTCCATAAAAGAGCTAGACCTCCCCCACACACTTCATGGGGTGGGATCAAAAGATGGTTTTTGAAATCTAAACACTTCAACTTTTCCAAGACAACATCATCATAATTTTTTGTTTCCGATAGAAAAATTACTTGCGGTTGCGAGATTGTCCGAATGTTCCGCAAACGACAAACTGTCAAAGAATTTCCCGAACCTTGACAGTTCCAAGCCACTATCTTTAAGGAACTTGATTGGACGGATCCCGAAAATCCATCCTTTTTTTGGAGATTGCCGGTATGATTTTGCTTCTGTTTGGTGGTGGTTGGTTTTGTCCTCCTGTTAGGTGTAGAGAAGGTCCTGTCAAATCTCCTTGGCCTTTAGCTTTTTTCCTTTCAAGGCTGATTGAGTGAGTGCATGGTCCCTATTTTTGTTTCGGGGATGGTTTAGCCTGTTATGTCTTTATGTTCGTCAGTATAGGACCTAAACGACTTGATGAGCTTGCAAAATGAAGCTTCCTTCCTAGCCCATTTGCTACCATTTTGCTTATGTAAGATGACAAGGGAATATATTCATCGTCGACTGGGTCACTCGGGGTTAAAGCACCCAATCGTGAAAGAGCTAATATCCTGCCTTGTGATTGAGGTGATCGTAGATTTGAGGTTATGTGATCCTCTTGTTCCTTATTTCCTTGTTGGGAAAGCGACTTAGCCATAGCTGTTTACACAATTCGTTTGGATGCAGTTTCAAATTCTCCTCTTTCCTTTGCAATTTGTGTTCTCTCCTTTCTTGATGCACTCCTTGTGCACGCTGTAAATTGTGACATTACCTCTCGGAGATCCTTGAGAGCTTCAGCCCTGGCTATCGGAGGTAAATTTGTGCTTGGTTCCCGCTGTGAATGTTCCACCAAATGTCTTTGGTCTCTGCCTGTTCCAGAGAATTCCTTCTCTGCTCTTTCTCTGTAGTTGCCTTTATAGCTTGGACCCTCTCTGTTTCTGCAATTTCTATCTAGAGAGTGATAGTTAGGATGCCGGGAGGACCGAGCATCATAGGTGACATTCAAGTTCGGTCTTGAGTCAATAGGTCATGATGATCCAGTTCTGGTGCTATAATCGTGATGGACTCGATCCCTATTTTGATTCAGGCGGGACCTTGGCGAATAATCTCTTCTCCTCCCATGTTTAACCTTCTGACTTTGCTTGAGCCATCCTCCCATCTTTAGTCTTTGTCAAACCTTGTGGTTCCTTGATCTCGTTGAGCCTGGTATGCTTTTACCATATGATTATTTTGGTTCCCTTCCATGTGGTTAGACTGTAAAAGCAATGTTTCCCTAGTTACTTGATCACCTCCTCGAGGTCCACTTTTATTAGTGGGGTTGATGCTGTGAATTCTCCTGTGAGGGCAGCCCTTTTCTTCGTGATCCAATCTAAGACAAGATGAGCAGTGCTTTTCCAGTCTCTCGTAAACAAGAGTTACTTCTATTTCATCACCATTTGTAAATTCTACTATTGAGGCTTTTATTAGTGGTTGTAAACCATTGATCTACACTCTCATTCTAGCGAAATCATTTGTGATCTCCACCTTTTCTACTAGTCCAATATCATCTCCAATTTTTCTGATAATGTCATTTTCCATAAATGGACTGGTATGCCCTGAACCCTAATCCAAAAAGGTATTAGGCAAGAGAAGGAGGGGGTTGTTGTTGGTTTCCATCGTTGGAGCATGAGCATCCACTTTGCAAAGTGGTAAGGTCTATTAGCAAGAACTAATTGGATATCTTCCTCATTAGCAAACTGAAATTGGAACAATCCTCTTCCCAGGTCTGCTCCTATGGCTCGGGATGAAGTCTTCGATCTGTCAGACATAGCTGGAATGAGGGACCATATACGCTGGGTTGAGATGTTAGACTCGACTTATCAATGTTAACGAGTGTTTTAGCATCAACTCTCTGTTTTATGTTTCCTCAACTCTTACTCGAGCAGTCCTTGGAGGTGAGTGATAGTTATTCATTTTTCCATTTCCTTTTAGCTCATGTGGTATTCTTGAGTTCATACTTCCTTGCTTTCTGATTCTTGGAAGAGAATCTGTAAACACAAACAAGCAAAGAAAGAGAAACTTTTTCACCCCCTTCAGGTGTGTATGTTCTGCAACTTATCTTAAAAGATAGTTGTGAGTGTTCTTTCTTTATCTTTTAGAGATAAGAATGATTTTTGGTTCCCCTCTTCATGGGTTTCGAATTCTATTTTTGGGGTTTCCTTGAGCTTGAAACCGTTGAAATTTCCATGTTTTGTGTGCTTTAGTTAGTGGTCTTGAGTTTATAAGAGACAACAATCTTTTCCGGCGTCTGAAAAGAGTTCTGATGAGCTTTCCGGTGAGAAAACTAGCTTCCTCCGTCATGGTCCGCCATGATAAAAGTTGTTGCACGGGGCTCGAGGTAGGTTTAAGGTTGAGATTATCTCTCTTTGTACTCACGCATTTTACTTGCTATTTTTGTTGTTTCAGGTGCATGAAAAGACGAACTACCAGGTTTAGCCGTATAGGGACTTGATTTTTTTATAACAGTGAACTCGCATTACTAGATTGAACAAACACGAAAACAAAAGAAAAAAGCAGTTGAAATAGATGATTAGTATCAAAAACATCTTCCTCCGTAGGGCCATCAAGGCCTTATTTAGGACCCTGCAAATGACATGGACGAGGACGAGGACAAACCTTTGCTATTACCAGCTCGTAATGGTAATCGTAATAGACAAAATCTTGGCATTGGTGGAAATCAACGTGTAGCTTGTTAAGGAAAGTGCACAATCACATCCCTGACTGTGATAATCAAATCACTACAAATTTGTCCCATGATTCTCTCCTGTAATTTCCATATGTATAGCATTCTCTCTGTATTCTCTTTCTATATAACATTGTACTCTCTTTGGTGAAATACAAGTCGAATTATGTTCTACATAGTATTAGAGCTTATCGATACCCTAAAATAAATTTAAAAAATTTCTCTTCTCTTCTCTTCTCTTCTCCTTCACTTCAGCTGCTCTCTATGGTTCCTTATGATAATATCACCTCTGATGCTATCACAATTTCATATTCACAGCAACTCCTTAACATTAATATGATTAATGTTAAAAAGCTCACACCCACAAATTATCTTGCGTGGAAGAAACAGATTTTTGCTCTCCTAGATGGATATAAACTGGTTCAACATCTTGAAGGACCTTTTCAGGCTCCAACTCCTACTCTCATCATTGATGGTGCAACAGTCATTAATCTTGCTTACACCCACTGGAAGAGGCAGGATAAGCTCATTTATAGTGCTTTCCTTGGTGCTATATCACTAGCGGTACAACCGATTATCTCTCGTGCCACCACTGCATTTTAAATTTGGAGAGTTGCCCATCTATGACGGTATACCTTGCTGCCTTGACTCGGAGTCACCGTGCTGCCCATTTGTCATCGGGCACCGTTCCCGTAAGGATGTGTTCCTTTATCTCGGTTCGCCAGTCAGGTGGGTTATGTTGGTCTTGTTCTCTTTTAAAAGATATTAGTTCGTCAATGGCATTAGACATCGTGGTGGCGATACTTGGTGAAGTTAACTACTCCATCGGGATGGTCCTTTTTAGTTCCAGCTTGTTTGTTGAAGCCATATTGGCTAGAGTATCGGCAAGTGTGTTCTCGTTTCGTGGGATCTTGGTGAGTTCGAAGCTTTCGAAACAACTAGCCAATTCTTGGACCATTTGGTGGTATTGTAACATTTTCTCGTTCTTTGCTGCGTATTCTCCACTAAATTGGCTGGTGATGGGCTGGGAGTCGCAGAAAGCGTAGATTCGTGAAGCGCCGAGGTTCTTCGCGATTCGTAACCCTGCTAGTAAGGCTTCATACTCTTCTTTGTTATTGGATGCCTCGAACTTGATCCTGAAGGCTTGTTCGAGTACCTCGCGAGTTGGTGACTCGAGCCTGACACTTGCACCTTGACCCCTGTTTTCTTCGTGAACCATCAACATAAAGCTTCCATACGTTTGGTAGAGATGCGATATGTGCCTCGGGTGGTAATTCCACAACAAAATCTGCAAGAACCTGGGACTTCGAACATGTTCGATTCCGAGACTCCACGTCATATACCCTAAGCTCGACTGCCCATTTGGTCAATCTTCCAGACTGGTTCGAGCTATGAAGGATAGTGTGTAGTGGCTGGTTGCTTAGTACGACAATGGTATGTGATTGGAAATAAGGTCGTAGTTTTTGAGTTGCGGATACTACTACTAGTGCTATCTTTTTGATGGGTGGATATCGTGTCTCGGCATCATTGAGTGACTTGCTGACATAGAAGATCGGTCTGACATTGATTGATTATTTCATTGTTGGTTGATTGTTAATCATATTTCTTGATAGTA
>OVBE01012613.1:2700-13257 GCA_900406425.1 Iberis pinnata
TCTCTCTCTCTCTCTCTCTCTCTCTCTCTCTCTCTCCCTCCCTCCCTCCCTCCATCTCTCTCTCTTTCTTTTTATCCACCATTTCAGAGCGATCAATGGCCAATCCAAGGGGCTTGTAAGTTATATTAACTAGATTTAGGTCGATTTTGTTGCTTTTATGGATTTGAACGGTTAGTTAGGATTTATGTGTTAATTTAGGGTTTTGGAAAGTTTTTGGATTTCAGATGGATTTAGGATTGTTAGATTAGGTTTGAATGTGTTGTTTGTTTTGTGTAATTGCTTGTTACATTGTTAGGTAATGAGGATTTGGTGATTTACAATGGATTTGATAATTTGAAATGTTTAGAGTTTTGTAAATTTTGTGTTTTGGGATATTTAAGGTTTATAAATTTGATGACTTGGAATGTTGGATTGAAATATTTTATAATTTTAGACGTTTAATGAATATTTAGGATGTTGAGATTTCTTTCTTTTTGTTGAGATTTTTAGATTAAATTAAATTTGTAATTTTTTATATAATTCAAGTGTTTATATTAAAATATAAGATTAAATTATATAGATTCAAATTATAAAATTTTAGTTCTACAAATGTAAAATTAAATAGTTTGAAAACTATATTATTGGGATACTAATATTAATTAAACATAACTGTAATCTCATTGATTACAACTATTTTATATCACATGGAGATGTAAGAGTGTCCTTAGTTTACACCTCCGCCTTTGCTCACACCTAGCACTCAGGTGCCTAACTTGCATACACGTCAGGCACCTCCTGCGGCACCACTGCCGCAACATTTGTCGTTAAAGGATGGTATAAAAGATGAATCTTTTATACTAGCTCCCATTGCGAATTAAGAAAAGACTATTTCATTAAAGTTGTAGTCCTGTCAGCTCTCCAAAGAGTTGTTGCATGACATTATAGTTTGAAAGGTGAGAGAGTTATGGACCTCGAACTGAAGGTGTATCTAGTAGCATGCGGAACAGAAGCTCATAGCGGGACGGTGTACCGTTTTGTGTAAACCGGTATAGAACATCTATTTTTCCTGGGACCTAACCGGTATAAAGCAAAAAAGAGTCAACATTTCAACACCCATTTCCAAGTTTTATCCAATTTCAATTGGGTTAACCCAAGTGTTTTGGATTAACCCAATGCCAACTTTTAGCAAGTATATATATTCATTTTTAGAGCTAATTTATCTTGGGATTTAATCTTTTTTCTTATACTTTATCTCATCATTTATCTTGGATCTTCTTAAGAACTTTTGTAACCTTTGAATCTTTGTTTAATTTTAGTTTTGAATCTTTGTTTGATTGCTTTTTATCTTCTAATTTCCCTTTCTAATCATGATTCAACACTCATCTTATCTAGGATCTTGTGTTTTATCTATGATTAGTGAGTAGTTCATCTGTTCTTGAGGATGGGGTAGATTTGTGTGATTCCTTGATATCCTAGATGTTTAAGCTTGTTTATGCATAGATCATTTCTGTTTTAGTGTTCTTAATGTTGATTTCTTTCACATCAATTGTAATATGTGCTTAGGCATTTCCACGCCCAAAAGGTGTTCGATGAAATGCATGAACTAGCTAATTTCTGAGATTTGCCTTCATATCTCAAGAGATTGGTTGTGTAGGGTTATATTTGGTTTAATAGATTGTTCCTTCATCCCCGCTAGGTAGTGTTCCGTTAAAAAGAGTTAGGTATAGATATTGATTAGCTTGAGATCATTTGTCAAAAGATTAAATCTGATTATTCATGAATCTATTATCTAAGGATTAGCTCATGATTGAGGTATGTTAAGCATCTAGCTAGGTTTAGGAGGATCACTGATCAATTACTCTCATACTGAGGAACTTCTTTCTCTGATTAAATTCAAGTTCCATTTACTCTTCTGTTTAGCTTGTTGCTCATCTGTTTAGTTTTATTTCCATGTCAGCTATGTTTGTTTAGGATCATTAGTTTGTATTTTACTGGAATTAATAGAATCTAATCATATCTAGAGTGGTTAATAGCTGATATTACTCGGTTTAAATGCATAATAGTGGATATTTATGTATGCTATTCTGCATTATTCCGAGCGTTTTCCTTGTAAAATTGGTATATTTTCAGGATTCTAGGTGTTCGAGTCGTTTCAGAGCAAAATGATGCATTTCAGAGGATTTCAGAAGATTTCAGAAGTTGTAGAACAAGATGATCGATCGATCACCCTGTGAGATCGATTGAGCATATTGTCTAGGATTTGCACAATCGGGCAACTTTGGTGCCCGATCGGGCATTTCCCCCTGGAAAATTCCAGACATGAAGATCGATCGGGCTAAAACGAAGAACGATCTAGAAACATTACAAAGTGCTCGATCGGGAAACCACTTGATTGATCGAGCACTTCACCTGAGAAGAAATAGAAATTTCTATTTTTGCAATCAAGTCCTCAAGCTTATCCCGATTTCCCTATTTTTTTAGTTATTTGAATTCTTAGACTATAAAATCCTTTGGCTTAGGTTTATTTCCATTACGCTTTTTACAACTTTTGAGCTTTTACAGAGAGATGAATCTGAATCTTGTATTTGGAGAAGATTTTTAAACTATGTTAGTTCTCATTAATAATATCTATTTTCAGTTTATCAATCATGTGTTCTTATTTGATATTGTGTTGTTCATCCTTTGCAATGTCTGAGTAGTTCATTAGTTAGGTTTTATGGTTTCCTAGGGAAACTAGGTTTGAATGTTAGGGTTAATCTTGTAGGATTGAATTTGTTAGGTTCGTAATCTAAATTTGTTCTTAATGCATGAATTAGCTTGATCACCTAGTTCATGATAATAAGTTAATAAATACAAAGAGATTTGATTTAGAAAACTGACCTAATTTAGATGAATAAGTGTTTTTACTTGCGAGAGTATTGTTTTAAATGCTGATGAAAAATTGAATATGAACTGTAATGCATGATCGAATTATTTAGAAACGGCGAGATTTTTTTCTGGTAATTCGAGCATAGGGTTTAATACTCCGAGAGGAGATTATTCTATATTCGTTTTCATGTTGATAATTATTTTCAAAAAAAATCTTGCATGTTAACTTTGACTTTAAACCTGAATACCTACAGAATTCCCTAATGCCTGACGTTTTTAATTCATCGTTTGCAATCGCTTTTATTTTAACGTTTTGATTCGGATACAAATACTTAATTATTTCTCTTTAGCTTGATTTGAAATTAAAATTGAATTGTGTGCTTTCTGGTCTCTGTGGATTCGACCCTTGCTTTACTACATTGAATTGTTCTCTGGAGTATTAGTTTAGGATTAAATTCTTAACCTTTCAATAGCTCACCCAATTGGATTGATAACCCTATATTATGCATGACAATGGTAGTACATTAGGGAATTGAAGTAGTAAAACACTGAAAAAATCCTACTATAACATGGACGTGAGCGGTTGCCGGTTTCGGATCCATATGCGGACATTGGGACGACATGGTGTCAGCAGTCGGATAACGGAATCACAAAGTGCATCATGAGAATGATGCACAATCTTCTGAACAAAGCGTATCCGATGTTCAAAGACATGTCGGACAATGATAAGTAATTTTGGTATTACTGTTTTTCGGTAAGAAATATATAGATTTCATTCTTAAATAATTGAATTTAACAATCTTAACTTCAATATATACTTACTAACATTTAATTTTTAATCATATAATAAGAATTCACCAGGAACTCTGCTATTACCTCTATAGTGCGGATGGAGTTCAAGAAAAAAGCGGGTAGGATTTACACCAAGCACATGTACGCGTGGAAGGTTATGTGGTTCACGAAAGGAAATAAGCACGACATAATGCCTGAGATGCTCTTACGTGACTTCGTAGATTACTTGGGTAAAGAGGAGAATCAATCTTTATCACAGAGGAACAAGAAGAACCGGTGTAGTGAATGTGATTGAAGGGGGATGTCAACTGCCAACTCAGGTGCCAAGAGTACGGTCACCGAGGAGACTGAGATGGTATGACTTAAATTTTAATATAGTAAATTTTATATTCCAATAAAAACTATAACTAATTAAACTTTTAATTTTTAAACAGTGGCGTAAGACTGACCAACAGTCGACGCCCATTGAGCTTATACATGATATTCACATGAACAAGAAGACCGGAGAAATTCAGGATTCGCTTGCTCGTGAGTTGGTAGAGACGTCTAAAAATGTCTTGAAGAGATCCGGTTTTCTTAGCATACACTGGATGATGGTGACATACCATTGGAGATGCATTATGAGGTAGTGATCAGGTAACTAATATTTAAATTCAATTATATACTATTTCATTTTATTTATACTAATACATTGTATTATGTTTTTTTCAAGGCTACGAAGAAATCCAAGGGCCGCAAGTTCGGATTCGAGAACATGTCCGTCATTTGGGATCCCGAGCAGTAAGGGATCCTATAAGCGATGAAGAGATGAGGAGGAAAGACGCAGCGTTGGGAGACATGCATAAGAAGATTGATGATATGTAGGATACATAACTAGAGCGCGACGCTCAGGCCATAGCTCAGCAACAATAGATGCAGGTTGAGCTCAAGCTCAAATGCAAGTTAAGATGGACGCCTTCATGGTATATATGAGCTAACGTTTCGGAAAATAGATACTTTTTCGTAGTAGTTTTATAACTATTTTAGGATTTTATGAAATTTTTAATTTTAATTTTATTAATATTGTTAATTTTAATTTTATAAATATTTAAATATTTTTAACAAATAAATTATTAATAAATTAATAATAAAAAGTTGTACAAAGAAGAGAGCTATAAACAGAAAGAAACAAATCCTATGTAACCATTTGACTAAAATAATATTATTTTGAAATACTTTGCTTGTTTTAAAGTGGGACGGGTCTAATTTATTAGTGATTTATGTTAATGTAGTTCATGTGTTACCATATAAATTTGGACTGAGTTTAACGAAAAATTGAGGTTATTGGAGAAGAAAGAAGCTAGAAGTAGTCGAAGTAAGAAGATCGAAACAAATACGTAATATTTAGTAGTTTTAGGTAACGTTCACATTGCTTGTTTGGCGTTAACGGTTTACGGCTACCCTTTCACGTTTGCTTTGGCTCACCTAATTTTTGCGGCTTTAACGGAACCGTTTTTGCTCAGTTTCTTGTCCTTTTCTTTATTTGCTCCCTCTCCTTTCTACTTCAGCTCGTGTTCGTTTTCTATCATCAATCATTGTGTGTGTGTTTTTTTTTCCTTAATTAAAGATCCATTAACTTCATGACTCATGTTTCAAGTTTGTCTTCTCTACAGTAAATTATAATAAGAATTGTTAATCAAATAGATTATGTTGATGAACTAATTAGTAATGTCACTGAGAGAACTATCAGGAGAGTAACATAACTACTAAGAAGATATTTTCTTATGATAAAGTTATGCAATATTTTATTCACCAAAAAATAAAGTTAGGCAATATTTTAATTAGTTGAATGTAAATGAGTGGATTTGCACTATATATGCGAATTATTGTTGATTATCTAAAACAGTGATTAAATGTTACAATAAATGATCACTTAGTATATTATATCCCTTCGTTTATAATGAAGATTTTTTTTTTGAAATTATCCACTGAGCTTGAAAGTAGTAAGGAATAGTAATTAAGAAAGAGAGTACCGTAATCTGGGTCCCTACTAATCACCTAACCAATGCAATCTTGTAATTAATTATACGTCTTGCTATATGTAAACGATGTACATACGAACTTTTTTTTTGTCAACTGGTGGAATATTATTAGAACACGAAAATTTTACAAAAAAAGATTACGAAAGCCCGCAATTCCCGACTGAATAAGTCCAAAAATTCAGGAGACAAAGCCCAAACACAGTGGGAGTCAAAGCCCAAACATAATGGGAGACAAATACATACAAACACACTTGGACTAATATAAACTGAAAAAATGAAATTTAACTTAACCCGCAAAGGCCACCGTATCAAGCAACACCTAGGGACCGCAAGGAAGACGAGGCGCAAACACGACCCATCCAACAAGCAACCTGATGTAATTGTCCTCGCTTGAAATAAGTAGTTTTCTGAAAAAGAAAACCATGTACTTCGAAGGAGAGGCTGAATGAGACATCATAAAAAGGAATAATGAGCTCGTTGAAACGCCGGGGACGGAAGAGTCGACTCATAAGCGACCATTAAACCGGTAAATTAAAGGCACGAACCAGTCAGACCTCGTCTAAATCTGAAGGTTTAATCTTGTGGAGGAAGCATAAAGCCGCCTAAATGGTTCATCATAAAGATGAATAAAACGATCCATGAAAGCTAGGAGAGACTACGACGGATAGCGAGAAAAGAGGAAACACTTTCCAGGGCAAAACAACAGGCACATATCCAGTCTAAAACCGAGAACACCAAACAAAGACCAGCCACAAAGCAAAGGTGAAACCAAGATCGCATCGACAAGTAGAACCGATCACAGATTTCGAGACCACACTGAACCACCTAAAACCGACGCACCACAACACCAAGAGAAGATCTAATGCGAGATCCGAGACAGAGGAACAATGACCCCACCAAAAGTAGATCTACTAAGCCCCTGAAACAAGAACAACGCTACAAGACTAACATTAACTTCAGGAGCCAGAAATGACCGGAGGAGAAGCGGATCCCGAGTCGGCGACGAGTGAGAACCACGACTAGGCTTCGGTAGGCCAAACGAATCTCGAGAGACTCACCGGAGAGAGGAGCCTCTGAACCGTAGACTTGAAAGCCCGGGTACTCCTATAAACACCAGCGTGAGACCACCGGCCGGAGCCGAGACCAGAGACACGATCGTAAATCACCTTTACTGCGACAAATCCTTTCCAAAAAACTACAGCAACGAAAATAGAAAGCGAGCAAAAGACCACGAGACCGGGGAGGGGGTCCGGCACCGACCCATTAGGGCATCGGCTGCCAGGCCCAAACAAAACTTGAAAAGTGTAGTGGACGGCGGAAGAGAGACTACGGATGTACATATGACCTAATCTCAAACTAAAATCTATAATCTAAATATATATATATATATATATATATATATATATATTTATTGGATTATACAAACTAAAATCTCAAATATCATACTAGTGAAAACTCATCTCATCTAACAAACATAAATAGAAACAATGTTCTAAGTTTTAGATAGAATTTTATTCAAAAAAAAAAGAAGTTTTAGATCGAATTCAAACATCCACTAAGATTAAAATCTAAATTTATTGTTATTATTATTTTCTTTCTTAAAATCTTGAACCTAGTACTTTTCAAACACAAAAGGAAAATATTGGTATTTTTAGACCATGATTTTTTTCAAGTCTATTGGGTTAAGAACGTGAACGTATATCACTTATACAAATTTTTAGATAAATATTTGTTACTGATTTACATATACTCCCATATTTTTTAAAAGATGGATGTAGTGAGATTTAATTTTTTTTTAAATGATATATTTTCCAGTTCTTTATGTAATATTTATTGAATAATTGTAAATTTTAATATATATTGATTGAAAATATTTGTTGAATTTCTATTTGCTTAAAGTTAGAGAAAGTTGTTATATACAAAAATGAATATATTGATTATATATAGTTAATAAGTTTTTTTAATGTGTGTGAAAAAAATTAAAATTTATTTTTAAAAAATAGAGGAAGCAGTAAGTAGGGAAACAAATAAAATTGAGAAAGTAGTTATTTTAAAGGGGTTGTGACTTGTGAGTGACCTTTCTTTTTCGGTTAAAGCAAGTGACCTTAAAAAAAACTAAAATGTGAATAATAATAATATATAGTTGGTTGTAGAATATGTAAAGTGCAAATGCTTTTAATTTTTTTTTTTTTTTTTTAACTACTTCTTGCTTAAGAGTTATCGTTAATATTGATATTTTATATTATAAAAGATAAAAACTTGAGCTTAATTGGATATTTAAATTATATTACATCACCTCACATTAGGAAAGGCAAAAATGATACAATACGCATTGTTATGTACTCACGACACGACACCATATTGATTAATTATAATCGAAATACATAGATAGATAATAAAAGTTTCACGAATTAATAAGAATCTCATACGCAAAAGTATGCAAATAAATTATACGTAATACGTGAGAGACAAAGGACAACGTTAATTCGCTTCCTCTCTTCTATAAATCCTTTCGTCTTCATCACTCATCTCACCAAAACATTTTCTTATTCAAACTTGTTTCTCTCTGAAAAAAATGGAAGGAAGACAATATTACCCTCCAAGAGAATACGTTGAAGGAAACAGATCATCGATGGGACTGACTCACTCGCCGTGGCATTCACCGGTTCCTTATCTCTTCGGTGGTTTAGCGGCTATGCTTGGTCTCATCGCTTTTGCTCTTCTAATCCTCGCTTGCTCTTACTGGCGACTCTCCGGTTATCTTGACGGCGAGGAAAACCAAAGCAGACAGAGAGATCTTGAAGCCGGAGATGGAAAACCCCAACAGGCGGTGAAGCCAGTAGCTTTGCCAGAGAAGTTTTTGGTGATTATGGCCGGAGATGTCAAGCCCACTCACTTGGCGACGCCGGCCGAAAAAATCTGTACTTGTGACGATGACGTGGAGAGTAGTGGTGATCAGGTGGTGCGGCGGACTACTGAAAGTAACGGTGCGACACATTGAAAGTGAAGAGAAAGAAGAAAAAAAAAGCAGAGGATCGTTTCTTGTCAAAAGTTTCAAGAACTGTTTGCATCCGACCCGGGTAGATTCGGGTAACCGGGTCGGGTCAGAACTTCTGCATCGTTAGATTGTTAGGCTTTTCTGTTGTTGTTTAGTTGTAAGTTTTGTAAAACTTGATGGAAAATCGGCAAAAATGTAAATAATCTGAGATTATGAATGGAAAACTTGTGATTATATTTTGGGATCTTCAAATAGAATGATCTGAGACTTCGAAAGGGAAAAACATCACAACAATTGTTTTATTTTTGGTCAACAAATTGTTTGTGTTTTGCATTTTCATGTTATAAAAGTTAACGAAGACACAAACAACAACAAGAAAAAAAGAAGAAGAAGAAGACAACCGTGGCGGTGAGTAATACTGTCATGTTATGGGTCCGTCCAGTTCATGTTATATATTCTCTCAGAACTAATGGCACGAGTTAGAGAAACATGACAAGTGGTTTCAACTTTGAAATAAGAACAAATTGAGTAGAGAGAGATAGATAGATCTGTCTTCAGGTGAGAAATTGAAATGGAAGGAAGAAATAAAGGCACGTGCAGAAGATACTCTGAATTCAATTTTATCTGATGCGGCGAGGTGAAGCAGTTTTCTTCATTGGGATCTTTTAATCTGTGAAACTTATTATCTAATTTTTTTTTTTTTTTAATGTGAACATCATTTACAGATTGAAATATATACCGACTTAAAATCAAAGATAAGATGACTTTTCCAAGTTGAATTCCCATACTAGGTTGACCAAGAAAAGAATTCCCATACTATAAATTGAAGAGATAGACATTTTTTCGCACACAACTATTTCATTTCATAATCGATGAGTACTTCAATTATTTTATTTTTCTTGTTGACAATTTATAGTAAAGTTTTTACGGTCAATCCCTATAATAATATCTTGTCATTGCAGTATGAATAGGTGTCAATTCAAATGGGTGTGTTGCTAAGCACTCTAGATGCAATTGGAATTACTAATTCAAGTCAAATAAGAAGATGAGTTTTTATCTAACAAGTCCTAAACGAACAAAACATGCAGAAAACTAAACAGGACATGAAAGCCAAAATGCATAAGTAAATGCTAAAGGGGTAAACATCAAGTGGAGTAAAAGCATGAAAGAAAATGGGGGTAAAATGCAATCAAATGGGAAGCATTTCCTAAGAATGAGGGTAATTGACCAGTAATCCTCCATGTACTCCATAGACACCTAACATACCTCAAACAATGAGCTAATCCATAGACAACAGATTCATAAACAACCAAGTTCAATCTCTTGCTAAATGATTTCAACCTAAGCAATCACCAGACCTAACTCTCGTTAACGGAAACTACCTAGCAGACATGAAGAGCCAATCTGCTAAAGCCAATAAGCACCCTAAACATCTAATCTCTTAGGCTGGGTATGCAAATCTCTGATATCACTTGTTCAGACATTTCATCAAACACCTTTTGGGTGCAGAAATGTCTAATGTCAGATTTCAGTTGATCAGAAAGAAATAAGCATGAAGGACAATGAAATAGAGGGGATCTATAGACAATCAACTTAGGCATCAAGGAAAAACAAGGATTCAACACCAGTCTACCCCATCCTTAGAAACTTGGGTAACTACTCACTACACATAGTGGGTATGAAATCAGGAAAAACAGAAAACATTACTTCTAAACAAAACATTGAGATCAAAAGTTAAACTGTTAAGAAGAATAATTAAGAACAGAAAGTCAGAGAACTAGAGGATGATGATCAAGACGAAAAATCAGAGATGCAGAAGATGAAGATCAAGAACAGCAAGAATGATAGGCTTAGAATTTAGTCCTAGTCTATTACTGCAGAGAACAGTTCAATGTAGCA
>OVBE01012614.1:0-13255 GCA_900406425.1 Iberis pinnata
AGTTGTTTATTTCCTTCTTCTAAAGTGTTGATAACAAGCACCGTTCATCCACTCCAAGTTTCATTTTTTCCATTTTCGTAAGCCTCCGCCACATGAGACCAAAATTGATCGGATGACTGATAAACACCCTTGATCGAGTCTTCAAAAATTTCCATATAAACTTGACATAAAATTTTATCTTCTTCATGGGTTCATGATGGGACTTTCTCGGGACTAGGATGGATTCTAAGTGATTCCTTACATCATGCGGTGGTTCTGGGTTCCAGGGATGTTTTCTAGGATCTTTCTCCACTTCATGTAGAGCTTCTTAGTCTACTTTGGGCTATGAAGAGTTTACTCCAGTTGAACCACCAATGTCGTATTTTTTTGTACAGATTCCAAGGAGCTTCGCTCTATGTTATCAGCCCCTTCAGACTGACCGGCTTTTGCAGCGGAACTTCTTGACGTCAAGAATTACATAAATCATTTCCCGGAGGTTCGTTTTGTGTATTGCCTGAGGACATCGAATCGTCAAGCTGATTTTCTTGCCCGACAAACGCGAAAGAGGAAGCGGTGTTTCACTTATGTTTGAGCGAGCTTGCCGCTTTGGATGTCAAGAGTTGGTTTCTCTTAGTCTTTAGTTTGTAGTCGTTGTGGTGACAAAAGAAAATGTTACTTTTGTTTCATTTAAGATAAGTGAGGTTAATATTTGTATTTATTGTAATTAATTGATGTAACAGATAGTGTCATTTAAAATAATTAATATATTTAATTATAAAACTTATAAATGATGTCAAAATTGATGTCATTGTTAATAAGTTTATATAATAGTAATATCATTTAACAAGAAACAAGTGATTTAATGATTTTACGCTTAGTCTCATGTTATAATTTATATTAAAACATTGTAATAAAACAGTGAATTAAAATTTATTTATGTAACATTTTATGTTTGATAATAACTTAATTAATTAAATAAAAAATAAGATTTAATTGATAATAATATATTGAAAATTAAAGCATATTTTCATCCATAAATTTGCAAATGCATAAATCATAAATAATCTAAAACGTTTCTAAAACTTTTGTTAAAAAATGATCACCAAAAACTATATATTAGGATCTTCACTCTCTCTTAAACGTAGTAGTATTTTTTATTTCCAAAAATATCATCATTTATTCCTTTAAAAAAATAAAACAAATTAGTTTACCATCGTATTCTAAATTTTCATATATGTTAGACTTGTAGGTTCAATACATAGTACAGCAAATGGAGGAAGTTGGAATTGTAAACATTATTTATATTTAGTACTTAGTTGGTGGCTATATCTTTTAATCCTCAAGACCCATAAATCTAAAATCATGCCAATAAAGAATATAGAAAATCTCTCAAATACCATACAAATATTACAAAATAACTATAATACCACACATCTTTCAAAAATTATTAGAGTGTTTTCGTGATCCTTGTAAATTACGATTCATTTCCTTACTTAGTTTTCTTGTAATTTGCTTAATTTATAATTATCAAATCCACGTCACTGAACTGTATTTCACGTCACTAAACCGTATTCCATGTCACTAAACCGTATTTCACGTCACTCAAACCTTTTACATATCAAATTTTTTGAAAACCCTGCTATTTTACTCTGACTTAAGAAAAAAGAGAAATGATTTAGTAACCTAGTTATCGCGCACTTCCTCTTCTCTGAAATCATCATCGTCGAGATCCTATTGTGAACCCTCGTCAAAATTTTTGGTAAGTTGCGATTGATTCCCTTTGATATATATTGCTAATGAGTTTGATTCTGTTGTGGACGAGTTTGATTTATGTTGTGGTTGAGTTTGATTTATGTTACCACCGAGTTTGATTTCTGTTGCGATTGAGTTTGATTCTTTTGCATATGAGTTCCATTTGTGTTGTGTATGAGTTTCATTTCACATAAAAATCAAATCTTCTTAAACACTCTTGTATATTAAGCGGAGTAAATCCCTAAATAAAAAAACAATATAGTTTCCGTAGTTTTCACCCTCGTCGTCTTCTCCGAAATCTTCTTCGTCGGAATCGTATTCGCCCTCGTCGTGTTCTTCTGTATATTGCGAGTGATTTTGATATATAATGCGACTGAGTTTGAATATTGGTTAGACTGAGTTTTATTTATGATATGACTATATTTTATATTTTGATGTGACTGAGTTATTTTATATAGGGGTTGAGTTATATCTTATTATTGCTGAGTTTTAATTATGTTATGGCTTATTTTGTTTTTCCTCGTTCTTGGGTTAGTTGTATTTTCGGCTGATTTATATTTTTCTTTTTATGATCAGATGTCTGCCTCTGAATATCAAACACGAGATTACCCTCCAAGACTTTTAACAGTTTCTAAGCTTCAAAAAAAATTCGTTAAATCACAATCTCCATTTGGGAGACATCCCAGAATTTAGAGAAGCAATAGGTACTGATGTGTGGGAAGAGTTGAAGGCGTTACGTGTTGGAATCATTGCCAAGCTAGCTGATAGCCTGATCATTTGGTCTGCTAAGGCAGTACATTATCTACTTTGTAGACATCTTCGCGTGAATAAGAAGGAGATTTGGAGTATCGTTCATGATCAACCTATTAGGTTTGGATTAAACGAATTTCCTGAGATAACTGGGTTAAACACAAACCCACTGCCAATGGCAATTTTTGAACCTGAACATGAGCAATACGAAGCATTCTGGGATGAGTTGAATTTGTCGTGTGGGATGGGACCAAAGTATAATGAATTGAGGAAATCATTAATGGTCTTTCGGACATGGACTAAAGAAAAGCGCAAATGGTTGGGGCTGTTATTCATGCAAGCCATGGGTATTCATGTTCTGCATCATAATTCTAGGATACCTTTTGAAACTGCAAAAATGGTATTCGACGATGAAGCTATGATGGCATATTCATGGGGTNTTGCATTTGAAGCTCTTGTTAAATCTATTAAGTTGTCGAGTCCAAAAGGTGAATCATACACCATCAATGGTTTAGTTCATGTGTTATTGGTTTGGGCGTATGAATATGTCACTTGCTTCAGAGAAAAATTTGGGAAAAGGTTAAGAAACAATGACATTCCGCCTATTCCGTTTCTTTGATGGGATGGAAGTCGTCCACGTGCAAATTTAGATTCTACCATCTCTTATGAGATCAAACATTATGGCAAGGCAAGGTTTCAGACCGAGTTTCTCATTATTTGGTGGTTGTGTTATGTTGAGATGTTTTGTATCTCCTATTCAATGACTGGGTTTTTATCCAGTTTCTATTATCTTGGTGACTGAGTTTTGAGTTATTGATAGCTAGTTTTTATATGTGATGTGGCTGACATATCTAATTTGTATTTTTAATCGTGGCACAGTTATGCCTTGGATAGTTTTTATTTACCTGTTGGCTAAGTTTGTTTGAATTTGAAGGCTGAGTTATGTTTTAAGTTGTGCAGGTGCGCGTGAGGAATATGGTCATGAAGGAGTCTTTACAAGAGTTGTTTCCTCAGTGGCTGGATGAAGAAGACGACCCACAACTTGTGAACTTGATAACAGACATACCCGCAGGCCATTATGCTAGTAGTTATTGGGATGTGTAGAGGAATGAGAACAATAAAAGAAGGAGGGAGGCTGATGTTTCGGTTAAGGCCAACCTACCAACAAATAATCAGAAGAAAGATAAGAACAATAAAAGAAGGAATTCTAAAGTTTCGACTAAGGCCGAGCTACCAACAAAGAAGCAGAAGAAAGCTGTAGGGAAAGAGAAGGAGAACACAGAAGGGAACTCCGCTATAGCTATGGAAAATGTGGGTATTATGCAGGATATGGCAAATACTATGCAGGTGTTGGTTGAATCAGTTGTGGGGTTTACAAACATGATTCCTCAAATTGTCAGAGAGACAGTCCAGGTGTGTCTGAAAGAACTGGGGTACGTGAAAGTGCCGGAAACAATGATCACCTCTCAAAAACCCAACCCCTTATCTATAACATTCCACTCACTGCCGCAAATTCTACAGCAAAAGTCCGTTGATAGTCCACCCACAGCTAAGACCCCTGCAAAAGTTTTAGAGGATAAACAAAGTAAGGTCATGGAGCTTGTTGAGGCTAGAGCCGATGGTTTGAGGGCTGGACTAAATTCAGAAGATGAAGTAAGTGGCCAAGACAAATGAGATAAAGAAGGATTTGGCCAATGTGGTTGTTGATGTCGATGAGACTGTTGTTTCTCCTCCTAAGGGACCCGTTGATAGTCCACCCGCAGCTAAGACCCCTGCAAAAGTTTTAGAGGAAAACCAAAGTAAGGTCATAGAACTTGTTGAGGCAAGAGCCGATGGTTTGAGGGCTAAACTATATTCGGAAAATGAAGTGGCCAAGACAAATGAGATGAAGAAGGATTTGGACAATGTGGTTGTTGATGTTGATGAGACCGTTGTTTCTCCTCGTAAGGGACACATCACGAGGGGAAACAAAAAACTGAAAGAAGATAAGAAGAAGGCATATGATAAGAAGAAAGAAGACAATGCTGCGAAGAAGAAAGCGGAAGATGAAAAAAAAGAAGGAGAAGCATAGGTAGGCTGAGTTAAAGAAGGCGTCTCAGGCTCTGTTAAATGTACAAAGTATGCGACAAAGCATGAGACCCCTGGTGCTCCAAAAATCAGATTGAAGATGAAGAATAAGAAAGTGACAGAGGGCAGTTCGTGAACGAAGGTGACCGAGAAATTTCTGGATGAAGATGCAAAGGAAGAATTGAGGTTGGAAAACATAAAAGCTGTTCGGGAGAAAATGGTTCAATAATCTCCTAACGGGTCAACTATCTCTGATGTGCTCCTGAAGCACAAGATTTTCCTTACATTGAGCCAAATGGGATGACGTGCATGAGGAAGGGTATTAATCCTTCTGTATCAAGATATGATCTTCTAGCACTTGTTGAGCCAGAGAGATGGAAGACACTCATGGATCACCTAGAGCAATACAAGTATGGACCTTAAGACCATCTGTTAATCAATCTATCATCATTCTCTGCATAAACTGAGTTGTGTTTAATTGTACGGGGAGGAACCAAATGGAAATAATGCTGATGATGAGGTTATGTTCTTCAAAATGCTTACTACTGTAAGAGATGATGGGGAGATGATAAGCACTTTGGATAGTTGTTTAATTATATAACTCTGCTTGATGGCTCATTTATTTAGTTAATGGTTGGGTTATTTTATATAGGTGACTAAGTTATTTACTCTTTGATGACCGGGTTATGATATTTTACACTTCTTTCTACAGCATCTTGCTTCGTATGTTAGACTCCTCATTTTAAAGTCCATGGAAGTTCCCACCCCTTTCTGGTGTGGCTGCATTGGGTTTTTCTAGAACTTGTTACAAAATGACTTAACACTCGATTATCCCTAAAACCCGAATGACTTCGAATTCCCTCCATTGTGTGTAGATTTAGTAAACGGCATGTGGTCAAAATACCTCTAGATAAAATTGCAGTGGTTTGTAGATGTGGATCACTTGTACGGGGTGTTGTACGTTGGCGGCGATCATTGCGTGGCGTATCACGCTGATCTGCGTAAGGAGAAGATTGATTGTTACGACTAAATCTTTGGACATGTAACAGATGAAAGTTAGGATAGAATGCTTAAATTTTTTCAACCGCTACTGCACATGATTCTAGCATTGCTGGATAGATATGTTCCACATGAATTACGAGAACCTACGGGGAAAAGTTTTTCGTTCTGATGGATGGATGTCAAACACGTTACACAAAACTTTCAAGTTGGTGATTGTGGGGTGTATACAACGAAGTTTTTGGAATGTCTAGCGCTTGGTGTAGTTTTTTATGGTATAAACGATAGAAATATTAAAGGTATTTAGGCGAGGATGGCAGTAGACCTCTTTAAGGACAGAGGATATAAAAATTTCTTGGCTAGTGGAGGATTTCAGTTTATATAAAATGTGTAATGACTGAGTTTGATTTCTATCGTGGGTGGGTTATATATTATGATGTGGCTGAGTTAGTTTCCAAAGCAACTAAGTTACAATTTTAACAAGTATGAAACAAGGTTATATATTATGATGTGTCTGAGTTAGTTTATGAAGCAGTTGAGTTACAATTTTAACAAATGTGAAACAGAGTTACAAATCAAAATTTTTTTGAAACAAAGTCACCATTTGAAACAAATTTAAAATAGAGTTATATAGATTGTCATGGGTATTGAATACACAAATCCACAATCTTTTTAGGAAACTCGCGAATGAAAGCGAGTGTTTCCATCTTCCAGAAATACGCATCGCAGAGTGGTTCCGGTTTGTACCACCCGTACCACGGGTGTCCCCATCTATCATCACTTGACACGAGAAACTATTGATATCCCGACAGTAGACATTTTGTATTTGAGTGACCCTTTGGAGAAAGAATGGAGGCCATCTGTTGTTCCACGCTAATGAAGAAGATGCTGGGATCTTCCGCTTCGCAGACCGTGAGAACTCCCTAGATATATTGAGCAAATCACCATTGAAGACCACTTCGGGGGACATGATCCTTTTCATATGACTATAGGTGTAGAGAGCCAAATCATACCTCTTTTGAGCGACGAGCATAATCTTTAAGAGTCCGCCTTCCATATTGTCGGTCCGGAAAAATCCCTAGTCCCAATAAGGAAGATAGCGGAAGGGTTTTCATTATGGAGACACAAACGATTGAACTTCACACCAGCATAATAGTACCAATCTCCTTGCATAGTGAAAAGATCGACGCTCCGGTGGAATGTCTCTCTTTGAAATGCATCACGCATGGCCACACAAACGCTCTTGCATTTGAAAATATCTCTGTATGAGAAACTTGCGACCTTGATGAGAATGGTTTCAAAGGATTTCCGACGGGAAATCGAGAATCTGTGGGTTTAGCCTCATTTTTTCATGATCACTAAATGGATTAATAGACAGATGACAAGTATATGTATATATTAAAACCGAAAGATCGCGAATGAGAAGACACGAAGATGAAGATACACAAAGATGAAGAGACACGAAGACGAAGAGACACAAGTCTTTGTCTTTTAACTCAGCGATACTTATCAAATGTTCTTATAACTCAACTGTATCGTTAAGCTAAGACAGCCATTTCGTAGCCGTATAACTCAGCCAAGACTCAAATGTTAAAAAGCCTGAGTTATTCTGACCTCGGTAACGTAATAAAGGTTGAGTTATTCTGACCTCAGAAACATATAAAGGGCTGAGTTATTCTTTCCTTGGAAACATAAAAAAAACTGAGTTATTCTACTGTAACATAACAAAGGCTGAGTATTTGTCTTTTCAAAATTATATTAGAAATAAAAGCCCATGGCCTCAATGTTTAAATAACCCTATGTATTTTTCTGTGATCTCACGTCTTTTTCTGTCAATAAATCTCCTTTCGATTTCATATTTTTTGGCTATGATGGCAAACAAGTATACGAGCATTAGAAGTAGTACGCCGGCTCATAACCGGACCAAAAACATTATTGGTTCATGGAGAGAGTAATGTTTTTTTTCTTAACAAATGAGTTATGTTTTTTACACGGTTGAGTAATGATAACTAGAAGACTGAGTTATGTTTACTCTACCGCAAAGATATATTTACGACTGAGTAACTTTCACGACTGAGTTATGTGTTCTGCTTTTCGTAATATCACATCGACTTCAAATAAACGTCATATCCGAGTTTGACCTCGGTAACATAGTAAGACATTATTTCACCCGTAATATCACATCATATAAAGTAAATCATATACATTGTACTCTAAATAACTCGTCAAAAGTCTAACTCACGTTTTTATACGAGAACATTATTAGAGTAGTAAGGGTTTAGTGTTTAGGGTTTAGTTAACTTCCCTTTTTATATTTGTTAGTAAACTCTAAACCACAAATCATTGACTCTAAACACGTTATGATACTCGAAATTCGAATGTGAATTATAAAAAGTGTTAACAAAGATCCTCTTTTCAATCCCTATTGAATATTAATAAAATATATGTATCAACTTTATTAAAGTAGAATTGATCATTCTATTGAGATGTATGTTGTCTTACGGATACTTTAAAACCTAACATGTAGATTTGGGAACGAGATCTAACTCATATAAAGTAAATCATATACAATGTACTATAAATAACTCATCAAAAGTCTAACTCACGTTTTTATATGAGAACATTATTAGAGTAATAAGGTTTTAGTGTTTAGGGTTTAGGGTTTAGTTAACTTCCCTTTTTATATTAGTTAGTAAGCCCTAAACCACAAATCATTGATCCTAAACACGTTCTAAAACTCGAAAATCGAATGTGAATTATAAAATGTGTTAACAAAGATCCTCTTTTTAATCCCAAGTGAATATTAATAAAATGTATGTATCCACTTTATAAAATCCCAAGTTCTATTGAGATTTATGTTGAAAATTAATATACAATGTACTCTAAGTAATTTACATATATTTCGTAGTAAACTCTAAACAATAAACCCTAAACTCGTGACGTGTCCTTTTTTTGCGAGAAATTGTTTTTAAACATTTTTTCCTTTTGACTCGTGACGTCTTGTCTTGTTATTTCCCTCTATATATAGTTACCATCTTTACTCCCTATTTTTTTGTTACCATACTCTATAGTTACTCTCTTCACCCTATGTCTTTTTGTTACCAAATCTATTCAGATATGTCGAATTTGTCGGTAGTTTCTCTTTATTCCTCCAGGTTACAGAGATGTGTCAATGCCATTAATAGTTCTGCTGGTCGGAAAACTTCCCCGTGCTAAACCCTGGTCCCGGTAAATATCATGACAATACTAGTGTTTTGTACTTTAAATTTCTATACGATCTTGTGAAGGCGTATTCTCGATGATTATAAGGGGAGATGGTTTCTTATACTTGTTGTAAGCATCAACTGGGTTTCCTTCCATAGATACAAAAACAACACTAGCCCTTTTGTTATGTCCTTTTGGTGCAGGAAAAAACAGGTGGGCTCCATTACATACTGGGACAATTTGGACATATTTTAATATGGCGGGAAAAACGATTTACCGAACCCACATGTGTATGTTGAAGAAGACTTGGGCGCTTTGCCGGGAGAAACCTGAGTGGATGTAAACAAGAGTTTGGCTTGAACTATTAGATATGTTTGAGGAGTTTGGACCTGATAATTATGAATGATTATGAGTTTGTATATCACGTACTTTAAGTTTATTACATTTGTATATCTCAGCCATATAACAAACGTGCACAAAAAAGCCAGCCTTTTAGTAAGATAACTCAGCCGTAAATAAAAATATTTCATTCATAAAATAAACATAACTCAGTCGTATAGTAAAAATATAACTTATACATGCACCAAAAAATGACCAGCCGTTTAGTAAGATACATTTTCCTTGCAAATTCGGCTAAATATTCCCGTCTCTTCGTATTACACTAATATCGCAAAAAATTTTATAACTATGCCAAATTATTTTTTACTCCCTCTGTTACTCAATACTTGATTTTCTAGATTTCATTTTTTGTTTCATATTACTTGATTTTTTACTTTTTAATTATTGCTTTTCTCTTTCCAAAAATACGCAATCACACCTTTTTCCTATATACACATCTTTCTATAATTAATTAATAGAGTAGTATAAAAAAATTGAAAAGTTAAGTATTGAAATTTGAAAAATATAGATAAAATGGGTTAAATAAAGAGAAATTAACAACACAATCATTAATTTTTTTAATACAAATGATATCTAAAATAAAGTTACAGAGGGCAAACGCGGCTACGATGTTTTCTTACGCAACTATGATGTGATATTACGGGTGAAATGATGTCTTACTACGTTACCGATTTCAAATATGGCTGCAAGGAAAATGATGATTTTAACTTTTTGTTTTGAAAGGGGTTTTCGTTTAACTAATTGTCAAATGTAATCTAACTAACTCTTTTAGATTTTTTAGAGAATCTCCAACTTAACACTATAATAACTGTTGAAATCACACTATTTTTATATTTCTTAGAGCATATAACTCAGCTACAAATTTCAAATGTTAAGTAGACATATAACTCAGCGAGACCTTAAATACTCTTTATTGGATGAGATTTTAACTCATATAAAGTAAATCATATACAATGTACTCTAAATAAGTCATTCAAATTCTAACTCACCTTTTTATATGAGAAAATTACTTGAACAGTATAGGGTTTAGGTTTAATGTTAATAATATTAATTGTGTTAATAAAGATCTTCTTTTCAATCCTAAGTGAATGTTAATCAATTGTATGTTTCCACTTTATCGAATGAAAATTGTTGATTACTGCAATTGAGATGTATGTTGTCTTCCAATTACTTTAAACCTAACATGAAGATTTAGGAATGAGAGTCTAACTTATATAAAGTACATCACATACAATGTACTCTAAATAACTCATAAAGAGTCTAACTCACGTTTTTATATGAGAAACTTATTAGAATAGTAAGGGTTTAGGGTTTACTTAACTTCCTTTTTTATATTTGTTAGTAAACCCTAAACCACAAATCAATATCCTAAACATGTTCTAAAACTCAAAAATAGAATGTGAATTATAAAATGTGTTAATAAAGATCCTCTTTTCAAAATCCCAAGTGAATATTAATAAAAAAAAATGTATCCACTTTATAAAATCCCAAGTCCTATTGAGATGTATATTGAGAATTAATATAAAATGTTCTCTAAGTAACTTATATATATTTCGTAGTAAACTCTAAACAATAAACCCTAAACCCTAAACTCGTGACGTGTCCTTTTCGTAGGAAATTGTTTATAAACATTTTTCCTTTTGACTTGCGACGTCCCGTCTTCTTATTTTCCTCTATATATAGTTACCCTCTTTACTCCCTGTCTTTTTTTGTTACCATACTTTATAGTTACCCTCTTCACCTTATGTCTTTTTGTTACCAAATCTATTCAGATATGTCAAAATTGTCGGTTGTTCCTCCTTATTCCTCCAGGTTACAGAGCAGTGTCAATACCATTAATAGTTCTGATGATCGGGAAAACCTCTTTGTGGTAAACCCTTAGTCCAGATATTTGTTCTTGACAATACTAGTGTTGTGTGGTTTAAATTTTTATACGATCTTGTGAAGGCGTTCACTCCAATTCTTGAACAAGTATGGGTTCATGCGTGGCCAACTTACCGCTTAATTCCCGATGATTACAAGGGACGATGGTATCTTATACTCGTTGTAAGCATCAATTGAGTTTCCTTCCATAGATAGAAAAACAACACTAACACTTTTGTTATGTCCTTTTGGTGCGGGAAAAAAACAAGTGGGCTTTGTCACATACTGGGACAATTTGGACATATATTAATATGGCGGGAAGAAAGATTTACCGAACCCATATGCGTATGTTGAATAATAAATTAAAAAGTTAAGTACTGAAATTTGGAAAATATAGATAAAATGGTTAAAGAGAGAGAACTTAATAGCACAATTATTAATTTTTTAATACAAATGATATCTAAAATAAATTTACCGAGGGTAAACGCGGTTACGATGTTTTCTTACGCAGCTATGATGTGATATTATGGGTGAAATGATGTCTTACTACGTTACAGATGTCAAATACGGTAACAAGGCAAATGATGATTTTAACTTTTTGTTTCGAAAGGGTTTTCGTTTAAATAATAGTCAAATGTAATCTAACTAACTCTTTTAGATTTTTTAGAGAATCTCCAACTTAACACTATAATAACTGTTGACATCGCACTATTTTAATATTGTTTTAGACCATCTCTAGTGGTGCTTCATTTTTCACTTTTTGCTTCATTTTGAAGCAAAATTTACTCTAATGGTGGTTTATTTTTTTCTTCAAAATGAAGCAATGAATAGTATTACTTCAAATTTGAAGCACCACTATTCATTGATTCATTTTTTTAAGATGAAGTTTTTTAATTGTAAATCAATCCTTTACTTTAACTTTATTTTAAATTCATTCTTAAAAAAAATATTCATAATGACATTACCCAATTTTATGTTATAAAGTTATCTACTTAATTTTAAACATTAAAATATAATAAAAATACATATTAAATAGAAAATAAAACTACAAATTACAAATACATAACAAAAGTAAATTTCAAAATATATAATTAATATAAAAACTAAACACAAATAAAATAATACATCATAAATTAACAATTAGAAATCCGGTAAATCACTTTCAGATCCACTTAAAATCTTTAAAATATTCTCCGAATGGATTTGATGTTTGAGGAGCTTGTTGAGTTTGTTGTTGTGCACCCATTTCCAGTAAAATTTGGGTTTGTTCAACTTGAATGTATGCATGAATATTAGGGTCTTGTATGGAGTTCACATCATGAAACAATATTTTGTTTTCTTACTTTAGCTTTTTCAAAGCATATTTCTTACTTTGAATCTCTAAATGATGTTGTCTTTGTGCACTTGTATTCTTTAATTGCTCCAAAAGTTGTTTATTTCCTTCTTCTAAAGTGTTGATTACAAGCACTGTTCATCCACTCCAAGTTTCATTTTTGCCATTTTCGTAAGACTCCGCCACATGAGACCAAAATTGATCGGATGACTGATAAACACCCTTGATCGGGTCTTCAAAAATTTCCATATAAACTTGACAAAAAATTTTATCTTCTTCTTGAGTATATCTAGTAGAACGTAGTGGAATTTTGATAAATAAAGTAATAAAGAAGAAGAAAAGATGCAAATAGAAATTTATAGAATTGTGCAATGATTTGGATAAAACTAGAAAACCCAACCTGCTATATATATAGATAATAATTAATGTGGTCAGTTTTCTCACTATATTATAATGTGATTTGATTAATCAAAAAAGTGGTTGAAAGATTCTCATATTTCTTTTACAAAAAAAAAGATTCTCATATTTTTCAATTTCATATGACATGATTTGATAATACAATGAAAAGTTATTTTAAGATTCCCACACTATGACATGATTTGATAATAAAATGCAAAATTCATTCTAAAATTATTTCTAAAATTCTATTATGACATAATTTGATAATACAATGAAAAAATAATTCTAAAATTCTCGTATTCTTAATAAATTATGACATAACGCGGCTAACTTATGAGAAATTGGCTGACTTACGGGCATAGGTCTGCCACACGTGACGACTTACATAAATCTGGCTGATTTATGTGAGAACGGTTGACTTACAAACACAAGTTACAGCTGACTTACAAACACAAGTTACTGCTGAAATAATTTTACATAACATGATAATCAAGGATGAGCGTGACCTTG
>OVBE01012615.1:0-13255 GCA_900406425.1 Iberis pinnata
GGAGAAGGAGAAACCTCATATTTGAGGTTTTGAGGGGGCTTTTGGAGATGCTCTTATGCAAGTAGAAGGTTTCTTTTTATTGGATATAGAGCTTTTTAGTATCTTTTCTAATCTCGATAATCGTAAACTACCGTCAGCTATAGTTGGATCTCTACTTTCACCTCCTCTGTTCTAAATAGTAAAAGCATCTTTTTCTTAATCCGACGAAGATCTTTCTTTTTCTCTGTTGAATTTCCTCGAATCTCATCTTCATCGCTCAAGTTCTCTCTGTGATTGGGTGTGTAATCATATCGGCTGAAATGGATCGAGCCTTAGCAGAAATGTCAATAGAAGAAGATGACGAACCAATCATGTTACCAGATCGTCCGGAGTTCTCCTCAGCGGTAAACAATGAAATGAGCTTAATATAACGCATTCTTAATCTGGAATATCAACAGGTCTCGAAGGTGGTGCTGGACATGCCACGGAAATGGCAGAAAATGGGACGAGTCAGAAGAATTGTTCTTACAAAAGAACGATTCCAGTTTGTGTTCCAGTATGGACACAATTTGCAAGGAGTACAAACTCATAATGGTTGGATTATTGTTTTGGAGAGATGGAGAGCTAATCTTCCTCCGAATTTCCTACAATTCGTACCGATTTGGGTCCAAATGCGAAATATCCTAGTGGATCATTACACGGAGGCAACGATCTGCTATATTGGAGACCTTATTGGTAGAGTTGATGAGGTGGCTCTTGATACCACCAAATCCCAAACCAAAGAATATGTTAGAGCTAGAATCTTCTTTGATGTTTCTAGATCTCTTCGAAGATCCAAGGTCTACTCTCTACCCTCAGGTGAACAAGTGACAATCTCTTTTGCGTATGAATGTATCCAGAAATGATGTTTTAAGATTAAGATTAGGTGCAGGAAGGTTTGAACCTTGGTGCATCATTGGTGATTTTAATAAGATTTTGCACAATGGAGAAAAGACAGGAGGTCCAAGTAGAAGTGATGCTTCTTTTCATTCTTTTGCTCAAATGTTAGACTTATGTCACCTCTCAGAACTACCATCTAAAGGAAACAGCTTTTCATATGGAGGATGGAGACACAAGTTATGGATTCAGAGTAAATTGGACAGGTGTTTTGCAAATAAAAGATGGTTAGAGCTCTTCCCTGCCGCAAGCCAAAAATTCTTAGACAAACGGGGCTCTGATCATAGACATGTGTGGCTGAAGTTATTACCTTAAGATCAATCTTTTAGAGGTTCTTTCAAATTTGATAAAAGATTAATAGCTAAGGAAGGCTTCTCAGAGATGATAAGATAAACATGGAGAGACATTGGTAGTTCTAACTCTCAATCTGTCTCGGATAAAATAAGAAGATGTAGGAAAGCTATCAGCCTTTGGAAACGAGACAATAATACCTACTCTGAAGTCAAGATAAAGGAACTGCAAACAAAAATGGAAAGAGCAGAATCAAGCCAGAACCCTTGTCAACAACAAATCAGAAGTTTAAAAGCAGATTTGATCAAAGTATACAATGAAGAAGAAACTTTCTGGAGTCCGAAGAGTAGGGAGATTTGGTTGAAAGAAGGAGATAGAAACTCCAAATTTCTCCATGCTGCAGTAAAGGATTCAAGAGAAAAAAAAAGAAACTGGAATTTTTACTTTCTCATGATGGTTCAAGGCATTTTTCAAAAGCCTCAAAAGGGGAAATAGTTGCTCAATACTTTCAGAATCTCTTCACATCCTCTTCACATGTAATCAACATTCAGAAATTCCAAGGCTTCATAAAGAAAGTGACTAGAGCTATGAATGAAAAACTGGTTAAACCTGTAACTGCCAAAGAAATAACAAAAGCTTTATTTTCAATAAGAGGAGAAGCTACTCCAGGAGCAGATGGAATGACTGCAGGTTTCTTCCAAGCCTACTAGGGTGTTTGGAAATATCAAGTAGTCAAGGAGGTACAACAACTCTTTACCACTGGAGATTTTCCATTGGAATGGAACTTCACTCACATAAGTTTGATACCAAAGGTGGCTGACCCATGTAAAATGACAGACTTGAGACCTATTAGCTTATGCTCAACCCTGTATAAAATAGTCTCAAAAGGTGATGGTTAATAGATTGAAGCCAATGCTGGATAAAGTTATCTCACCAACACAATATGCGTTTGTACCTAATAGATTAATCTCAGACAACATCTTAATTTCCCATGAGATGATCCATGCCCTCAAATCAAATGAATCAATCTCAGCTGAGTACCTTGCTATCAAATCATACTTGTCTAAAGCCTATGACAGGCTTGAGTGAAAGTATGTGAAGATTATGCTAAAGAAACTTGGTTTCCATCCCAAATGGATATAATGGAATATGTTCTGCATCACCACTGCTTCTTTTTCAGTCTTAATCAACAACCAACCTTTTGTTTTGATTCAACCACAAAGAGGAATTAGACAGGGAGACCCTATGTCTCCTTTTATTTTCGTTTTATGCACTGAAGGACTTATTTTTCAACTGCATCAAGCAGAATAGACTGATCAAATACAAGGGATCCAATTTCATGAGCAAGGAATCAGAATTACTCATCTACTCTTTGCAGATGATAACATTTTCATGAGTAAAGCTTTCGAATACCACTGTATAAATCTTCTTCAAGTGCTACAGGATTATAATCATGACTCGGGACAACAGATGAATTTGGACAAGTCAGCTATAACCTTTAGACCTAAAGTACCAGAAGAGACTAAAGAAGTAATCAAAAGGGTCACAAGTATTGTCAATGAAGAAGGAACTGACGTTTATTTAGGCCTACCTGAATGCCTCAGTGGCTCAAAAGCAAAGATTCTAGGATTCATTCAAGATAAACTCAAAGCTAGGCTGTCATCTTGGTATACCAGATTCCTTTCACAAGGAGGCAAAGAAACTCTCATCAAATTTGTGGCTATGGCTTTACCAATCTTTGTTATGTCATGTTTCAAGTTAACCAAAGGGACAGCAAAAAACTTAGCTTTTGCAATTGCTCAGTTTTGGTGGTCTTCAGTTCAAGGATCAAGGAAAATCCACTGGAAAAGTTGGGAAAAATTGTGCAATCCAAAGGTTGTAGGGGGAATTGGGTTCAAGGATATCTTTTGTTTCAATCAAACACTTTTAGAAAAACAATCTTGGAGGTTAATTAAAAATCCTCATAGTCTCCTAGCCAAAGTCCTCAAAAGCAGGTATTTTAAGGATGGAGATGTATTAAATGCGGTTGTGGGAAGATCACCATCATATGGCTGGAAAAGCTTATGCTTTGGCAGAGAACTAATATTGAAGGAAGCTAAGAAATTAACTGACAATAGAAAATCATCTCTGGTCTGGTTAGACAATTGGATTGCAGATGCTACAATGAGAAAGTCTCTGATCAAAAATCCAATAATTAACATTGATCAAAAAGTAACACACCTGATAGACTTTCAAAAAAGAGACTGGAACCATCATATGCTACATGACTTGTTTTTCCAGAGAGATATTGAAATCATCACTCAATCTAAACCGATGGTGTTTACAAATGATTATTGGGTATGGGATTACAACAAGTCAGGAGATTACAGCGTACAATCTGGTTATCAGGTGGCATGCCAGATTAATAGGAAAGAAATCTTATGGGAAGCTGGAGCAAAACCATCCACCAACCAGATTACAAATGAGATTTGGACATTACAAGCCCCTTCCAAACTTAAAATCTTCCTATGGAAAATCTGTAACCAAGCCCTCCCTGTAGCATACCTGCTGGACAAAAGGCACATGAAGGTAGATTATAGATGTCAGCTTTGTGGGGAAGAGGAGGAATCTATCATTCATATTCTATTTTCATGTCATCTATCCAGGCAAGTGTGGGCTTTATCAAATATCCCCTGCCCAGATTTTGGATTTAGCCATTCTTCTATCTTTGTAAACATGTTCTACCTCTTATCCCTGAAGAAGATAGATGATTTGATGACAGAACAGAAACAGAGTTTCCCTTGGATTATGTGGTTCATATGGAAAAACAGGAATGCAACACTGTTCCAGAAGTCAAACCATACACCTTTGGAGATTCATATTAAAGCTCTTGCGGAATTCAGTGCTTGACAACAAGCTGCATCATCTCAGCCATCAACAGTTACTGGCAATCGACCACACATTCCCAGCTAGCTCCCTACTTGGGAGCCTCCTGACTTAGGATGGCTTAAGTGTAACTTTGCGGCAGTTTGGGATAAGAAAGCAAGGCTAGCTGGAGTAGCATGGGTTCTCAGAGACAACAAAGGTAAGGTCTTATTACACAGCCGGCGTGCCTTTGCAAATATCACCTCTGAAGTTAATGTAGAATTGCAAGCAGCTATTTGGACCATTAAAGCAATGGCGGCACACAAGTTCTCTAAGGTAGTCTTTGCCTTCCAACACAAATCACTTTTAGGGGCTGTCACAAGGCCTCCGGATTGGCCATTATGGAGATATCAAAGTGCATAAATTCACATCCGTCTCCAAGCAATTCTAGTTTGGTCATGTATTTTGGAATCCCTTAAGTCAAACAGAGGTTCAACTCTTATCGCCAAAAGTGTTGTTACTTTGAACTTTTACCACTCCTATGTGGTCTCAAGGTATCCTCTTTGGTTGAAAGACACTTTTGAGGCTGAGAGTAGAAACTTGGTCTAAGGGTTTTTCGATTTCTTTTAGTTTTCTCCTTTCTCTTTTATGATATACTCTATTTTGGATGCTCTGTTTCTCTTTGTTTTTTGTAAGTGAATATTTGCCCCCCCCCCCCCCCCCCCNCCCCCCCCTTTATACTATTTCGTTTCCAGTGAAAAAAAGTAGTCTTGTAAAAACTAAACTAAAAAACATCAGTCTATCCTCTAAATCCCCTAAAAGCAGTCCAAAATTGCAATGGATGATATTAGTAAGAATTAAAAACTTTAAATGGTAAATCTCTAAATCTAATACAAACTTTATGATGACATAATAAACTAAAAACATGACTAAAGTACAACAAAACATATTATAAGATAATTGGGCATGATCCAAAATAAACAACCCAAAAAGATGCTGCCACATGCCCATGCTGAAGCCCAAAAAGAGGAGAAGTGCCCTAGATTAGGAAATACATCTAACGCTGCCATTTCGAAAGCCGGCAGACCCAAATCCGGTGAAGCTAGTCACCGACCACCACACAAGACCACCATCGGAGAGATAAACATATCTCATTCCTAGAGACATTATCCTATCAAGGACTAGCCACCTAAAAACTACCTTTCGCCGATCAAAACCCGATCGCAGAAGCCACCACCCGAACCTCAAACTGATCGCCGCTAAATCGACAAAAAAACCCCGATTGTTAATCCGACAACAATCCAAGTCGGCTCCAAAGAGTAAGAATGATGAATGTACATGGCCGGAAATAGATTGAGATAGTGAAGCAAAAGAAAATGCATGCATGTCGGTTGCAAACACTCCGCCGGAAGATCGGAAAATGGTGACAATCGATCCCAAAAACTGACAATGGCGAAGAAAAAAGCCGATATAAATAGAAGAAAAAAATAAAAAGAAAGGGGTCGCTAGGCGCCGGGGGTGAGGCCAGACACCAGCGGTGGTGGCGTAACGTGAAAAAAGCAAAAACGGTAGAGAAAATGGTAAAAGAGAGAGTTTAGAGAGAGCAATAAGCAAAATCTAGAAAAGATATATGGCTAACACGTACTATTCAATGTCTAGAATTTTGATAAGTGGAATATCAACAATTATTAGGAAAAAAGGAAGGTGGCTTGAAACGAAAAGAAGAGAAGGAAAAGGACGATTATGATTTCCGGTGATTTCGTATTCTTCCATCACAATTTTTTTATGTTTCACAATTTTTGAAGAAAGAAAAGTGTTTATTTCCATCTTTTCACTTCAAATTAAGTAATATAAAAAAAAATAATGACTTTGAATGGAAGTTTTTCTTCTATTGGGTTGTGAAAGGAGAGTTATAAAGAGAAAATACATTCGTGGTTGATGATATTAATTATGTTTTAGAATAATTTCCCATTTTTGAAAAAGAAAAGGCCTCAAATTTCTTCTATGATCATTAATTTTACATATTTATTGACCGGGATGTCTAACTTCATATTTTAGCAAACCGTAGATGTCAGATTGGAGAAGATTGAGTGTGAAAATAAATTGTTTAATAAATGATATTTAAAAAAAAAAGTCAAATGGAAAAATAGCATGGTTTTGGAGGAAGAAGTGAATAGATGATGAATGTAAAATTCTAAATTGTTCTTATTGATTTATAAATAAAGTTTCATTTTTCGATAAAATCCATAAATAAAGTTGTTAGAACTATTCTGAAAATTTATGGAAAATTATCGATTATGTCGTGATCTACAATATGTTTTTAAAGTTATGATTTTATATGATTGTGTAAATAGATTTGTTGTCATGTCTATAGCTACATTTTCAGTAATTATTATGTTTATGGCTAGACTAAATTTTATTTTCATATTGGGGATGTCGCACAAAAAAAAGACGAATACAAACCAATGACATATGAAGAAAATGTTGCGTAACAATACTAAACAAATGAGTATTTCCTTGAGATAGATGAAGATCTTATTTGAAAAGTAGTTTTGGTTTGAGTATTTAAAAAAAAAATCGGATGCATGAAAAAATTATTTTTGTTGTAGAGTATCCAAAAAAAAGGAAACTTATCATTGCTAATGATGGTTACATGTAATGTAGCTCAAATTTGAAAGCATAGTTATTAAGAACTTTAAAATGTAAAGATAAGCAACAATGATTTGGATAAAAATCTTCGATTGTTAGTAAGAAGTTGTGAAGATAAGCAACAACGATTGAAAATTTAATAAATTGATGTGAAAAAATAACGAAGAAGAAGTAGAAATATTGAAAAGCATATAAGTTTTTTTGTAAAAAATAATACTTAATTTTGTGAAATATTAGAAAATAAAGAGATTTTACGAATTTAAATTATAATTTATATTATCTTATAGAATATTTACATATTGAAACTAGAATTGTTGATTTAAGATATGTAATTTGTGATAATAATACAAATTTTCCAAAACCAAAACATTAACATGTCATATACAATTAAAAACAAACATGCCATATAAATTCTATCAGCTTTTTTTCTAAAATAAATTTAAAACAATGTAGCCTATAAGTTTTTTAAAAAAATTTGTGGTTTTGGGCCATTGCCCCTTCCAATATACATATGGCACGGCTCTGGTTCAGCCTCACAGCTCTGTTAGATCTCCTCTTTTGGATTTCTCCGCTCCTTTTGTTTGGTGTGGTAGTACGTAAGCGAGAACCGTATTATTAAAAGGGTGGATATCGACTAGCTTGTGATTCAAGATATGTTGTTTAGGTTGAAACTATCACATTTTAGTTCTAATTTGGTTGTGCTTCGGCTTGTCGGTGGTGGGCTTACGTCTTTTGTTTAGCTCAGCTATTTATTATTTTGTTCCTTGGTATTTTCTCATTTCTAATGGCAAAACAATAAAATTAGTGTAATTATTAGGTAAAATTTATTATAGACCCTCTATTCTTTATCAATTTATACATGTGTCTCAATAAAAAATATTGTCTATATTTCCCCTTACGCATATCTACTTTCTTCTTTTAGTGAACTTGTATATCTTTTCTCAGCACACTTCCCCCTTTTCCGTAACGCCACTTTTCCTAAGTCAAAGTCTTCTTACTACTTAGCTCGCCACTAATCTTTACTATCATATGCAACCCAGCTCGTCGTTGACCCTTTCTTTCTATCAACTCGACTCATTTGTCTACTTCCCTCTATTCAACACTTTTTTATCCTTCGTTTTCAAATCAAAATATGTTTTTGAATGTGCTTGGGTTGTTGCGGGCTTTTCTTGGGATTATATTTGGCCAAATTATTCTTTAAATCTATGGGCCGAGCTTGGAGCAAAACCCAAGACCAATATTCTTGATTAGGTGGAAGAGACATTTTGCAATTAGTTTTAAGTGTTCCATGTGGCTTGTGGAGGTCTGGTTGTGGTGTTGTGATATCTCTGTATTTTGCATGCTTTAAGTATGCATTTGTCATCACTTTTAGTTCTAATATGTTATCAATGTATTGCATTCATAGTCTTATGTGGTAACTTTTCATGTTTAGGATAATTTTGCATTAATATTACATACATGTTCATATTGGAGGTATTTCAGGTACTTAGAAGACATTTGGAACAATAGAGACAAAATGAAGGAGGAGAAAATTTGAAGTGGCCAACACACTCTGCTAATAGCTGAGCCAAACGAGCCAAGACCTAAGAAAAAATCTCCACACAAATAGCTTACTCGGCCAAATGCCGAAGCAACCCATTTGAAGACGCAATCAAGTATTGCGAGCAGCCACATACTTGGCTACATGCCGAGTGATAAAAGTTTCCAACTTGGCCAAGGTTCTTACTCGGCCACCTACTCGGCAGCAATGCCAAGCTAAGAAGTTTCCAACTCATCCAAGGTTCTTACTCGGCCAAGCCACTCGACATTTGGGTAAGTAATTAAGTAACTTATCATCAATCCAATACAACACACTCGGTCACTTAGCCAAGCCAAGCACATCCGACACTTGATCCAAGACTTGCACTCGGACAAACCACTTGGACGAATGTCGAGCCAAGCCTCTGAAGCTCTCCCTTTTTTCTTCTAGTGGTTTAGGATTTTCCTAAACAACTATATATACTTAACATACGCCCCCATTAGTTTTAAGCTTTATTTTATCTAGTTTTTATGCTTTTTCTCTGGTTTTGTGCTCTTGATTTTTTTGGATCTTTGAACCTATATCTGTCAATATATTTAGTTTCTGCTTTTAATTATTGTTTCTAGTTGTTTATCTTATTATTAGGATCATGGATATCTGGCGCATGTGATTTTCTTGGTTTATGCATGGTTTTCTAGGTTTGTGTTCTTGAGCATTTATGAAAGTTTTATCATTGCACTTTGAATCTGTTTTTCTACCTTTCATACTTTCTATTCTCACTAATCTAAACATGATCTTGATGATGTACACATCTATTTAATTTTCTAGGTTTGTGTTCTTCATGAGTATTGCGTGGTTCATATGTTCTTGAGGATGAGGTAGATTTTGTGTGAATCCTTGATCTCTTAGATGTTTAAGCTTTTTTATACATAGATAATTTCTGTTTCAACGTGCTTAATGCTTGTTTCTCTTTGATCAATTGAAATATGATTTTAGGTATTTCCACACCCATAAGGTGTTTGATGAAATTCCTGAACAAATTGATTTCATATATTTGCACTCATATCCCAAGAGATTGGTTGTTCAGAGTGCTAATATATTGTTTTTTCAAGCCTGCTAAGTAGTGTTCCGTTTACGCGAGTTAGGTTTGGATATTTCTTAGTTTGAGATCATTTATCAATAGATTAAATCTGATTATTTGTGAATCTATTGTCTAAGGATTAGCTAAAGATTGAGGAATGTTAAACATCTAAGTAGGTTTAGGAGGATCACTGATCAATTACCTCCATCCTTAGAAACTTCTTTCTCTGATTGATTTCAAGTTTCACTTTGTTCATTTACTCATTTGTTTCACTTATTTAGCTTGTTACTTATCTTGTTATGTTTAGTTTATGCATTTTACTTCTCATGTATGTTCTGTTTAATTAGATTGTTAGTTTATCTTTTTAAATCATTTGGCTTGATTTAATTAGATCTTATTGCATCTAGATTGGTTAATAGCATCACCCATTTGGATTGATAACCTATTGTACTGCAATGAAAATGATAGTGTATTAAGAATCAAAGTAGTTAATCACTGAAAAATTATACTATCAATTTGGCGTGGTTACCAATTGGGTGTTTGTTTGCTACATTCTAGATTTTAGTTCTCTTAAGATCAAGTTTGTTTTCTGTTTACTTTGCTTACCCACTTTGTGTTCTTCTCTTGTCTTTGCATTTTAGGTCCTCACAGAATCTGTCTGTTTCACTTACGTGGGTATTACTAGAGTCAGTTATCCACTCTAGACGAAAAATTGAATGCAAACCAGATCACAAGGCAACCAACATCACTTACAACACCTTGAAAACATCAACCTGTTACAAAAGCGGTTAAGAGAGCCAAACTCTAACTCAAGAATAGATCAACAAGGTCAACATAATCCACCACCAATGGCTGATCAACAACAATAAGTATCACATGTTAGGGAGAAGACACTTCCTCATAACTTAATCACATCATGAAATGATTGCAAGAAAGTCTTCCATGCCAAGTTCTACTCTACTTCAAGAACAGCAAGGCTTCGCAATAAGATCTCTTGGTTTATTCAGAAGAATGCAATAACACTCTATGAGGCTTGGGACCGTTTCAAAGGCTATACATTGTAGTGACCTCGTCATGGATTCCATAATAAATCCCTTCCTAGCACTCTATACAGAGGAGCTCTCCCTAAGTTAAGGATGTTGCTTGACACAGCAAGCAATGAGAACTTTTTGCAAAAGAATGTGGATGAAGGTTGGGAGTTAATGGAGAACTTGGATCAGTCTGATGGAAGCTACAATGAAGATTATGATAGGAATTTTCGGGGCAGTAGTGACAATGAGGATATACTCAAGAGGGGGATCACGACTCTTAATGAAAATGGATAGATACTTTAAAGCCAACAAAGGAATACCCATTTTGTCACTGAAGAAGAACATATTGTAGTTAAAGATGGTGTAAATGCTCAACAAGAAGAGATTAGCTACATTCATAACCAAGTTAGCTACAACAAAGGTTTCATCAATTACAACAACAACTCCAACCTATCTTACAGAAGAAAAAATGTAGCTTATCCATAAGACCAAGTCTATCCACCACATCAGCAACAACAAGCCGATGAGTATAAAGTAGGGCTGGGTGTTCGGATAAATGGTTCGGTTCGGTTCTCTTCGGTTCCAGTTCTTTTGGTTCTAGCAAAAGAGGATCCATTTAGGATCCGAAAGAAATTTAGATTAGATTAGTTCGGTTCCTACCGGTTTGGTTTGGTTTTAAAAATTAAGAACCATTTCGGAACCGAACAAATGGGTAATTTCGGTTCTTTCGGGTATTTTATTCGAAATACCCGAAATAACCAAAATTATCTGAAATAATTTGTTAATGTTGGCAACCTTCGGTTTTTCTATTACCTTTGCTTCTTCTTCGGTTATTTTTGTTTTCGGTTCCTTTTTTGGTTTTTGGTTCTTACCCGAATCGAGAACCATGGATTCGTTCGGGTAAATTAATTGTATCCAGAACCAAACCGAACCTACTTTTTCGGTTCGGTTATTTGGTTCCAGTTATTTTGCCCAGACCTAGTATAAAGCTTCTAATATATTTATGGTGTTGGCATATAGGTCCATTAGACAACGTCATGGGATTCGGGAAAACCTACCTATTCGAATTGGGAATACAGAGTTACCCACGTACTTTGTGATGTTGGATATGAACAAGGAGCCAATGGATCCTTTGATCTTAGGAAGATCATTTCTAGCAACATTTGGAGTTGTAATCAATGTTAAGTATGGCAACATCATATCAAATATGGGGAAAGATTTCAAGATGATCTTCAACATCATAGATAAAATGAAGAAACCCACAATCTAAGGGAAGTTTTTTAGTGTCAAGGAATTGGATCAACTTATTGGGAAATGATAGAGTGATTGAATGAAAAAGATCATCACCAAACTACATCAACCAAGAATGACGAAGATGGGTATTTAAGCAGTGATTCATTAGAGTATGAGTTGATTGGAGATTCAAACGAAGTCCCTAAGAATGAAGAAGCATTTGGGGATGTCAAAGGGCCAGAATTAGAAGTTGTTGCACAAGCTGAGGAAGGCATAAAACTGACTTGGATAACCTACTCTGAAAAACTGTCCAATCCAAGGACTTTTGAATCCAGCTTCAGCCTTACTGAGACAGTTTGTCCACTCCAACATCCCACTCCAACAATGGATCTCTGGAGTGGTGATCAAGTGCTCCTACTCAAATCAAATCTCAAGCATTATCCAGGAGAGGTGAACCCAAACTTCTCAAAGAACTTCATAATCAAGGAAGTTCTACCTGATGGAACAATAATACTGGTTTGAGAGATGTTAAAGAATTTGAAGTGAACTGTCAAGAAACCAAACCAAACGTAGGTGGTTGGATAATTCCAGGAAAAAATCCTGGTGAAAGAACCTCGATTCTCTTTAGAAAATCAACTCGGGGTTAATAGAGTTTAAACAGGAAGTCAAGCCTAGAGACTATAAACAAGCTCACTTGGGATGAATTCTCATCTCTATCTATGTACATAAAAAAATATTTTAGTTCTTCTTATCTTTTTAATGGATTTCAGGGGTTTTTATATGTTTTGATAGGTGAGAGAATAGGTTGAGCATTAGGATGGATGACAAACAAGGGGAAAATGGAAAATGCTGAAACAACCCCTGACTCAGACAGCTCATTTGCCTTGTTTCTTCATGCCTGCTAGGTAGTATTATGTTAACGGGAGTTAGGTCTGAATATTGCTCAGCTTGAGATCATTTGTCAAGAGACTGAATCTGATTGTTTATGAATATGTTGTCTAAGGATTAACTCAAGATTGAGGTATGTTATAGGTTTAGGAGGATCATTGATCAATTACTCCATCCTTAGGAATTTTTTTCTTTGATTGATTTCAAGTTTCACTTTGTTCATTTACTCATCTTCTTCACTTATTTAGCTTACTACTTATCTTGTTATGTTTAGTTTATTTATTTTAGTTCTCTTGTATGTTATATTTATTTTAGTTTACCCTTTTAAATCATTTGGCTTGAATTAATTAGATATGCTTATATCTAGATTGGTTAATAGCATCACCCATTTGAATTGATAACCTATTGTACTGCAATGAAAATGATAGTGCATTAGGAATTAAAGTAGTTAATCACTAAAGAATCCTACTATCATGTTGTCGATGGTCGAGATGTCGGACCTTTATGTCAACGGTGTAGTAACAACTGCAATTGACTTCATTTCCGGTTCACTATCTAATGCCCTTTTGATCCATCTTTTCTGGCCGCTCCTCTTTCTTTCTACGGCTTTCCTTGGTGGTTTGTCTCATTCTTGATGTTCACTTGTCTCTATGTTTTGGATATCGTTTGGTCTAGTCTTGTTTGAAGTCCTCTCTACAACGCCGGTCCAATATTTTTATATACCGTATACAAATTCTAAAAATGTGCTATGTGTGTGTGTGTGTGTGTGTGTGTGTGTGTGTGTGTGTGTGTGTGTGTGTGTGT
>OVBE01012617.1:0-13252 GCA_900406425.1 Iberis pinnata
GGACACTTACCGTTGCCGGTCTTTCCACTTTACAGGATAACATACCGATCATCCTTTATAATATGGAGAAGATTTTTCCACAGTCATTCTTCGATGTTATGGAACATCTTTTGATCCATCTTCCTCGTGAAGCATCACTAGATGGTCCAGTTCAGTATCAGTGGATGTATTCTTTCGAGAGTTACATGTTCCACTTGAAGAAGAAGGTGAAAAATATTGCAAAAGTCGAGGGTTCTATTGTCGCACAAAGCATCAATGAAGAGGCTGCAAATTTTGCAGAGTATTATTTTCCTAGAGATGTGCAGACAAAGAGCCGAAGAACCTCTCGACATGATGATGGTGATCAACATGTTATGTATCCTGTTTATGTCCCAAATTTTTTTCAGCAAATTGGTCGACTTAGCGGAAAAGGCAAGACTCGCCGTCTTACACAACAGGAGTTGAAACACCTCCATATGTATATCCTCACTAATTGAAAAGAAATTATGGAGTTCGAAAGGTAAACATTTACAAATTCATATTAAAAATTTTAATATGTTAATTCTTTACACATCGTGCACTTATTCAAACTTTGTAGGATCTACATGGCACTAATCCGGGAATACTTTCATGATAAATCTGAAGATGAATTGCAAGCTCATAAACAAGTTGATTTCCAAAACTGGCTACCACATTTTGTAAGTTTTCCATAAATTGAATTTAAGTTTAGATTTCATAAATGTTGGTTTATTTCTAACATCTACAAATACAGGTTAGAAGTGAGGTCTCCATTGGTCGCATATTTCCATCTTGGTTGCTTGAAATTGTGAATGGGCCGACCAACAATGCTACGTCCTACCCGAGGTATTGTACCAGAGGATACACCTTCAAGGTTCACCAATCAGATAGTGGGATGGCGACATTAGACCATGGTATATCGTCTAGTTCTGGTGATGTGGTTTACTATGGACTTCTTCGTGAGATATTGGAGGTTCAATACCTCGGGATATTGAACCTGCGATGCGTTGTCTTTTTGTGTGACTGGTATGATCCAACCGATGGTCGAGGTGCCAAAGTAGACCAATTCGGTGTCACTTCGATNACCCACGCTTGAGTCACCGGAACGATCCTTGGTTAACGGTCACGCGAGTAAATCCTAGAAGTGTCATTGAAGGAGTTTCACAACAGGATCTTCTACAACCTATTGGGGATGGTGTACTAGCACCTATACCACCTTTTATGGATGTTAATCTTGTCGTCGATTTCACGATGTTCGATGATCTAAATGTTGTTCTACATGACGTAGACGATGGCTCGGGTGACGAATTCGCTTCGGACACGGATTCTTCACCATCGGATTATTCATCATCATCTTCTTAGTAGATTGGACATTCTATTTTTAAAAATGAACATTTTCTGTAATATTTATGAATGTAGAACTTATTTATAACTTCTTCTTAGTTATTTTTCAACTATTACCAATTTTCACACCTTTTAACTTTTCTTTTTTCTTCTTCGCTTGTTTGGTTTCAAAGTTTCTTTGTCAACCTATTTCCCTTATATAAATATATATATATATATATATATTTATTTTTATTTATAAATATAACATATATATAATTATATATATAATTATATATAACACATTTATAATTATATATATATATATAAATATAACATATTTATAATTATATATATATATATATATGTATATGTAATTATATATATATGTGTATATATAATTATATTTATAAACATTTTAAAAAACAACCTAACTAACAGATTACTGACGGACCCCAACTATCCGTTAGTAATCCGTCACTTATATAACTGACGGATAGTTGGGGTCCGTCAGAAATCCATCACTTATACCATATAGGGTTTAGGGATTTATCATGGATTTGAATGAAATTTGGACTATATGTTACAACTTAAACACACTACATAAAGACTTATAGTAATTCAATCTATTGTTAAAAACAAAATTTTAAAATAACAAGCAATTATTTCCTAAATCAACTCCAACTGCTTTAGAATCAGTTTTCTAGAACTCTGACATATATGGGATGAGATTTCATATCCTTTCAGCTTTTGGGTTAGTAACTTTTTCCATGAGTGTGAGAGAATGCTTTTTTATTTTTATCAATTTTGAGTTGTCTTCCTCTAGTGATTTTATTCTGCATGATCTTGGTGGTTGGTGTCGCCAAATATCTATATGAACTAAATCAAAAGGTTTAGAAGCTAAATGATTTTGTGAAACAAATGCTAACCTTTTTTGTTTTTCAAAATGACAAATTGTACAGGAATGTAAACTAGTTGAAGTTTTAAAACCACGTAAAACAAATGAAAGTTTGTTCAAAGTAGGAAAAGAAGAATGGCCATCAATATGAACAGAAGCACACAAGGAATCAAAAGACAATGAGGCAGAGGGGTAAGCATTATGAAGAATGTATAAATTTTTATGTAGTTCACCCCTCCCAATCATCAAGCCATGTGTATGTTCCTGAATCAAACAAGTGAGCAGAACAGTCAGAAGACATCAAGAAAGAACTAACACTAATAAGATTGAATTTAAAATCAGAAACATGTAAGACATTATAAAGCACTAATGAATCAGTAAGATGAATGTTGATACCAGATGTAGCACCTATCCTAAAAGCCCATTTCGACCCAAGGCCCAGCTGGACGCCGACATCCAGAGGAGAAAGAGGCTTAGAAGGGCAAGGCCTAAATGGGCCGATCTGACGAGCTGGACTTTTCAGCTCGAGGCCCATTAGGTTGAATTGATGCAATTATTGTTTTGAGCATGTATTTTACTATAAATACCCATGTAATTATTCCTTAATAATAAATGAAATTCTTCCCAGCTTTTACCCACAAGATCTAAGATTTAAACCTATTTGTTAAATCTTGATTCAACAATGAACAACACCAATATGAGTAACAGGAACTCTAGTACCATTAGGCAAAGATATTGTGACATTAAGAATTGGTGTGAGCTTTGTAAATTTATCTATTTCAAAACAGACATGACTCAAGGCTCCACTATCTATTATCTAAGAATCATTAGGTAAAGTGGTTTTTAAAGAAGTAAGACAGTGATCTTGAAAGGTGAGGATGTTATTCTGGTATTGGAGACTAGTGGAAGGAAAAGAGACAGTACCAGTAGTAGATGTGTTAGCCATGAAACCATTTTCTAATATGCTGGCAGTAAGATTGTTATTATTGAGAACTCCAAGATCTTGTTTATTGACAGTTGAGTTAAATTAAGATATTAAGCTCTGTATTTGTTGTGGTGTGAATGATTGCAAACTGATATTGTTGCCATTTTGCACACTCTGAGTTGATTGAGCAGAGACTGTAGAATTGTGTTGAGTATTCACATTTGCCACTGCATTAATATTTGCTTGTTGTGATTGAAATTTTGGTTTGTTTCCTTTATAATTGGTCTTGTAACCAGGTGGAAAACCATGTTTAATGAAGCATTTCTCCACTGTATGTCCATGTTTGCCACAGTGAGTACATAATAGCCTCTACTTCATTGTATTATATGCAGCAATAAGAGCTTGATCCGAATCATGTTGTGGAATCTGTTGTGGTTGTATTAGCTCTGAAGTAGTTTGAAAAGCCACATTATCCACACGAGAGATAGGTTTAAGCACATGTTTTCTTTAATCTTTAGTAACTATATTGAAGGCCTATTCTATTGTAGGAATCGGTTTTAACATCAGATGGTGCCTTCTAGTATCATCAAATGACTCATTTAATCCCATCAAGAATTTGGTAACTATGTTTCTTTTCTGTAGTTTTTCCCAAGAGTCTGCAGCTGAGCATTCACACTTGCCACAGGTGCAAACTGGGATCTCTACATGATTACGATGCTCCTCCCACAAAGTTACTAATTCAGTATAGTAAGAAGATACATCTAATGAACCTTGTTCTAACTTGCTTAGTTTCTGTTCAATATCAAACACCCTAGGTGCGTCTTCTTGCTTAAAACGTGAATCTAAACTTTTCCATATTCCTTCAGCAGTTGATATGAATAAGAGACTCTGGCCTATTTTCTTTGATACAAAATTCAATAACCAGGTTATCACTATATCATTACACCTACTCCAAATTACATAGTCCTTATGAGTAGAGACATGTTTAGAGATCGTACCATCAACAAATCCTAATTTAATCCTGACATTGAGAACCATTCGTATTGACCTTCTCCACGAATGATAATCGGAGATTGAAGACAATCTATCTGATACAAGAATAACGCCTGGATGATCGGCATTGCTCAGATAGTATGGATTTTCATACTGGTCTTGATTAGAACGAAGTGACGTATCAGTAGCGACAATATCTGATTGATTTGAAGAAGGATTTGACATTGCTGATGAAATCGGAGCTCAAGATTCAAGAAAATGAAGATACTCGAGTTCAATGAAGTATAAGCAAGATGAATCGAAGTAAAGAAAGTGCGCTTTGAAACTGAAATCGGAAGAATGCATCAAGAAACAGAAGAATTAGATGACGATCGTGAAGATAAAACTGAATTGGTAAGCTCATGTTGATGAATCTTGATTGAATTTGCAGAAATTTCTCTCAAAGAGAGCTCTGATACCATGTTACAATTTGAATCATCAAGAACAAAAAGGAAAGTTTTTTATTTCTTCATTAAACTCAAATGTACAAGACTGTTAAGTATATATAGTACACTTAACCAATCTATCTAACCCAACAAACTTAACCAACTAATAACCAACACATTGTTTTAGTAAACCAAGCTACAATATATCTAATAAGAAGGTAGTTTATAATCATTTTTGTGAAAATGTGTTTTTTGTTCACTACGTGGATAATAAATAATTTTATGTAAACACTAAAATATTAATATATATGGTGAATATTAAAATATGAACCATATAAGTTGGTTTTGCGAATCGTGATCTGTTATGAGTCCTCAAAAAGAGAGAAGATTTTTCACTAATTTTTCTGTTGTTAAATTGTGGAAGTTCTAAATTAAAAATATAAAATTTGAATAAGTCTTACGACTTATTCGTTTTAGGAGTAAGTGACTCCATGTTTCTGTTATTTGCTTTGCCTATTTATATCAATGAAAAAAAGGCAACACATCTTTATAATTTAATCTTGCTTTGAAGAGGGACTAAAGAAACAGAAAATCATTCAAAGATGATGAATAAAAAGATAAAGACATCGACGTCAGATAACAGAAAGCTTAAGGCAAAGAAGAAAGAAATGATGAAAAATAATGAAGAAACTTATTACTCATGTTCTTCGTCTATTCCAAGGGTTACACGAGTGGGTCATAGATTGCAAAACCGTACAATGCGTTTAGGTATGGTTCGACGAAGACTTTCGGAACGTAAAGCCAAAGCCTTAGCATTTCCTCTGGGATAGTCTTTTGCTGTTTTTGCCAATCTGGTTCGATCAATTTCCAAACTTTCTTATATATATATATATATATATATATATATATATGCTTTGATCTGTTTATGCTAATGAGCATTTTCTTTATCGTTTCTTCATATGGATTTGTTTATATATGATTGTGTTGTTTGTTCGACTGTCGCAAACGGCTAAACAATGAACTACACTTTAAATTGTTAATTCTTTTAACAGTAATTGCTAACTGCAAACTAAAATAAAATAAAATAAAATTTAAAAGTTAAATGAAACTTAAGTAAATTATAATAACTTTAAATAAAAATAAATGAAATTGATTAATTTAAATAAATATAAAATAAAATCTATATTATCAATTGGGAATCATTTTTAAAAATAACACTTATTTTATAAAAATTCACATGAATTTGATAATGTTATGGAAATAACATCAAAAAAACTAAAATAATGAAATTGTGGTTTATAACCCATTAATTTTTTGCCAATTTGACAAAATTTACAATTTGTTTTGCTATGTTTTCTTAGAACTCTATTAGAATAAAATTGAGTTGAAACTTGATAATAATAAATATTGTATCAATTTGACCATATTTTGGCAATCATGTCAAAATTATTGTAAGTATATAATCATTAGGCAATCATTAGCCCATGACATTTTGCCAATTTGATAAATAATTTAAATTTATGTTAGTGAGCTTTCCTATAATCTCTTTAACAATAAAAAGTGGGTATAAACTTTTCGGTTAGTACTATTGCACTAATTTGATCACAATTAGGTAATAATGTCAAGATCACTAAAATTTTGGAATCCATAGGCTATATCCAATGATTTTATTTTTCAATTTAAGAAAATTTAAAATTTGTTATAGTATGCTTCTTTATAGTCTTTATAATAATTAGATGAGTTGAAACTTGTTATTATCACTATTGCATAAACTTGATCATATTTTGACAATAACATCAAAATGTTTGAAATTATAGAATCAGTTAGGTATATAATCCATCATTTGTTTTTGCCAATTTGCCAAAATTAGAATTTGATATAATTTGCTTACTTAGAGTCTCAATAGCAATAAAATTAGTTAATAATTGTTGTTGCATTAATTTGATTATGTTTTGGCAATAACATCAAAATAACTAAAATTATAGAATTAGTGGATTATATACATAGCTCATAACTTTTAACCAATATAATAAATATCAAAATTTGTCTTATAGTGTGCATGGCTTCTTCAAATTAATCTATATAACAATAAGAATATGTTGAAACTTATTATTGTATGAAATTGATTATGTTGTGACAATCACATTAATTAAATTAACAGATTATACTAATTTTGTTTTATTATTGTCTAGGTTATTGAAAGAATTAAGTTTGGCACGGGTCAGAATGTTGATGATCTTGCAGAAGTAAGCACTCCTAATTTTCAAATGAGTTATATGTTGAGACCATAACATAAATTTAATTTTGTCTGATCATGATCTGCAGATTTCTGTGTCCACTGTCAAAGAATCTTTAGTCAATGTAAGCCAATATAACCCGATTTTATATATGATTTTCTCTAATTAATGACAAGTAATCCAATATATATGTGATCAATTTACAGGCCTCGGATGGTGATAAGATTGGTTCATTTGCGAGCAACTTTGAGAGATCATTTAAGAGTACTCTAAAGATCCTTACAATGAAAACCAAACAAGAAGATAGAAGAAAATCTTTTAGGGTATTCATAAGTGTATCCATAATACTGCTTTGTATAATGTTATATGGCACTTATTACGTCTACTCACAGAAGATGTTCATGGAAAGATCTGCAGAGATCAAGACCTTGATTTGCCAAATTCGAGTCGGGATTCAAATGATTGTGAGTTTGGTAATACCGGTGGTCGACGGTTACGTCCAAATCCGACGACGCTCACGTAAGAAACATACAATTACAATGGTAGATAGTTGCATCCTTAGTTTTTTGGTTACAATTCTCTGTGGTGTTTTGAGTATATATTATGTGGACTTTTTTGAGGGCAACGATAAATTTTGGCTATTTACTTGGATATTTATGTGCCTTTTGCTTTTGGCAAATGTCTTCGTTGTGGGTTTGTCGTATGTTCCCATTGGTAGGACCAAATCAAGCCGTGTGGTCCCGTATTGGGCAAGGCTTATTTTGAACTACGGAGTCATTATATTGCTGCTTAATTCGCCATTTCTGAGATCTGGGGAATGCTCAGATCAATGACTAAAAAGTTTTTCTTTTATTTTTTATATTAAGGCTGTTTTTAATTGTTTATTAGTGAGTAAATAGTTTTACCTTCTTCTTTTTTTGGTGTCTAGGGTATTTTTTCAATTTGATTTAATATGTTTTTACCCTTTTCTTGAATAATTAATGTTTGAAATTAATTTAGTATATTTGTTAATTTAGTATATAAAATTAACCTATGCCCTTACAGTTTCAGTGGTTTGAGCAACTTGAGTATCCAAATGATTCACATGAGTAGGAAATGCTTTGAATTTTCGCTTCAAATAATTTTATACACTATTCATCTTGACATTTAGGTTCCTTTCAATTTGTTGTTGACCATCCAGTATCTTTTGGAGCATAGCTTCCATCATGTTCTCTTGCTGAACTTGTGGTGGAGGTGCTTGTTGGTAAACAGGCTGAGATTGATGTTGAAAGATGCGTTAATTGAAATTGTGAACAAAGCTCTTATTCTGATTTCCTTGTAAGCCAGTTCCTCCAGTGTTCTTATTACTCCAGGATATATTTTCCTTGTTGAAACCTAGATTATATCCCTGGTTATACACTCTCTCTGACCTTGGCTATTGATGTAGCTCACTTCTTCTCCTAAAAATTCAGGTTCTTGAGAAGTCGAGTAAGAAGTCCTTTCACTTCAGCTAGTTCAGAGGATTCTGATCCAGATGATCTTCCTCTTCTATCATAGTCCGGAAAATGGTTGCTGTTACTCACAGCTAGATTTTCTATCAGCTAATATGCTTTGTGCACTGGCTTAGTCATGAACTCTCCATTACTAGTTGTATCTAGAGAAAGTCGATACTGAGATTCGATACCTTTGTAAAACGTGTTGAGGAGATTTAGCTCAAAAAACTCATGATGAAGACATTCCCTATGGTACTCTCTGAATCGATCCCATGCCTCAAAGAAGGACTCTATAGGACCTTGCTGAAACTGAGATATCTTTATTCGAAGATTTTTGGTCCTAGTAGTGGTGTAGAAGTGTCCTAGAAACTTGGATTTACAGTCATCCCAAGTTTCAATAGAATTAGTAGGCAGAGATTTCAACCATATGAGAGCCTTGTCAGCTAGTGAGTGATTAAAGATCCTACAATGGATAAAGTCTTTAAAAACTCCATCGATCTGAACAGTAGTGCATATGTCTTCAAAACTATCAAGGTGATCCATGGGATGCTCGGTAGGAAAACCATGGAATTGATCCAGGCGAATCAGTTGAACGAGCTGGAATGAGAAATTATAGTCATGCGTTGAGGCGGATTAGGGTGATTTGCATTCCTATTAGCAAGGAAAGCTTCGAGGTTGTTGAAATCTCCAACTAGAACCATGTTTTGTTGAGGTGGGTGATTGAAGACCTATTCTGGTGGGTCATTTTCAAGAACTAAGTCAGGTCCCAACTGATTACCATTACCGCCTATTTGTTGTCCATGTGGCACTTTATTGCCTTCAGCTCCTCCCCCTATCGGGTTGATAATCGTATTGTTTACTTCTGGAACAGGAGGTGGGTTATTGTGCAAAAAGAACCCTTCAACTGGAATCCGACGAACTTGAGGTGGTGGATCGTTCGGATCTCTAGGAAAGACTGGATTAAGAAAGATGTTATCCCCATTGCACTTGAAGATTGTGCGTTTCTTCTTGATTTCCGGATTGAGCGTTCAAAATCCAAGAGATCTTTGTTACTGGGCTGAGGAATTCCTCTGATTTGGTAGATCTTCGGATCATTCACCTGTAAAAAGAAAACGAATAAAGAAACACGATGAAAGCTATAAAAAGAAAAATTCTTATACTAAACTCTAAAGAAAACTTAAGAGGCACTGTATTGGTCCCCGACAACAACGCCAAAAACTTGATATACTCAGGTTTGAAAAATATTCATATTAGTCAAACTTCTCACAAGATTCTGATTTTGATGATCGATGTTACTATTTGTAGTTCCGGAAGATTCTTATAGAGAACTCATTCTCTCTTATTTGTCACCTTTCTCGCACTTACATCTTCAGAAATGAAGTCAATTTCTTTGATGAGTTTGTTGAGGTGATACATTATAATTCATACATAATATTTATTTTTATTTATTTTTATGTTTGTTTATTTGGAAATTAAAGCATCTCCTCCGGGAATGTGATAAGGTTCCCACTCCAACCAAAACTCGTGGAGATGTAGGAAAGAAAAGTTTTCGGGATTGGTGATGATGTTAGCAACTCCTTCTGTTTTATTTTAAGTGTTGTTTAAGGTTATTTCACACTGATTAAAAAATTTGTATCTTCCATAAAAACAGCAATAAATTTTCTAAACCAACCAATCAAAAAAAATTACTGCAATTATTCTATTGGTCAAAAATGTCAAACGCTTTTAATTTTTTCATTGAAAACTGAAAATAAGTTAATCTAAAAAAAAACTCTAAAAACACTTAAAACAAAACGGAAGAAGTAATTTATTTGTATTTTTTAGGCTCTCTATTTCTCTTCATTTTCTCACAACATGTGTTCTTTTTAGTGCAAGTTAAATTAACCACAACATTATTTGGCAGTATTTATGACAAGACAAATAATGTGTAACATGTCATGATCATGGATATATAAAGAATATGAAAGGGAAGAGTTTTCTTTTTGAGAAATAAGAGCATCTCCAATGAAGTATTTTAAAGAGTTCTAGTTTTGGGTATCTAGAAAAATAAAGCCCAAAAACTAATTTTTAAGGTTAAAAAGTCCATAATCGGTTATGAAATTAGAGGTATTCAGAACCCCACATAAACCCTAAAGTATCGACACGATATTAGCACAAAGAAAAATAAAAATAAAAATAAAAATAAAAATAAAAATAAAAATAAAAATCTCTCTTCATCTCTCTTTCGCTCACGACGAGAAGAAAAAAATCGATTCGGTGGAGGAAAGGGGAATTAATCGGTTGTGGTGCTTTTGGTAGGGTTTATATGGGAATGAATCTCGATTTCGACGACCTTCTTGCTATTAAACAGGTCGATTTGAGATTTTTTAGTTCTGTGTCTCTGTTAATTGCTTTTTTCTTTATGTATTAGGTTAATAGGATTTAATCGCTTCAAATAGTGCTTCAAAGGAGAAGACTCAGGTGTTTCATTACTATGATAATCAATATTTTCTAATTACGGCTCAATCTTGTGTTGGGTTTCCAATTTTGATGTAAATTTGTTTCCATTGCTTTTGATTCTTTGTCTTAACTATATATAGAGGAGAACATGGCAAGTACATTAGATGTATCAAGAGTCAAGCTTGCTGTGGTGGTTATGTATCTGAACAAAACAAAGGCAAGAGGTAAGTTATGTAGAGCTATACAATATGGTTCAAAGTTCTAAAGTGGTGGACAACCTGGTATTGCTCAAAATGTTTACAAAATGTTTACTTACTTACATTTTGTGTCTGTAAGGGCAGATGATCATTTGGCTTTGAATGTAATGGCAAATGATCATTTAGTTTTTACTTACTGATATTTTGTGTCTGCATTCAAACTGTGGTAATTTGTGTTTAATGTTTTTACTTACATGTAGAAGATGATGATGTAGATTATGAATGACCAGAAGAAGATGATGCAGATGAAGAAGAACAAGAAAGAAGAAGATGATGAGAGGTTATTTTTTAAACTTGAATTGGTTTGGTTTTTAGAAGTTTTGTTTTTATTCTGAAATTTGCACTTTTGCATTTTGTTCTGTATTTTGTTTGTGTTCTGAATTTTGTGAATACAATATTGTTTGTGTTATGAATTTTGTTTATTGTATTGATCATTTTGAAAGATTTTAGATTGCTCATTTGTGTTCTTGTGTTCTACTGATTGGTTTTATCTAGTGTTTGAGTTTTGAGAGTTGTGGTATTGGTTTTGGTTTTGAATTGGTTTTGAAAGATTTGTATTTGAGATACTCATTTTAAGATACCACCATTGGAGTTAATTTTAAAACACAATTTCTAAGTAGTATCTCAAAACATTGAACAACAATAAAAACCACTTTTTACATTTGAAATACTCAAAATAAAAAAAACCACCATTGAAAGTGCTCTAAGGTTCTTAGTCAAAAATGGCATAAATGAAATTTCAAAATGAAAAATGAGTACGCTATAAAAAAATAAAAAAAAAAGAAGAAAGAATATACACTTTTTATGGTTGTTTAAGTGTCTTCCGATTTTTATACACTTTTCTAATAAATATTTTTTAACTGGTTCGTTGTTACATTTATATGTAAATTTATCTAATAACATCGAATAAAGTTTCGAGCAATGAACACTTGCTCGAACTGTTATGCTTTGACGATTAGATATTTATGAACTATGAAAATAATTAAAATAATAAAATCAAATACTATTAAGATAAAAAAATTATTGAAATATAATTTGTGTATGTACTATGATACAAGATGAATTACAAAACTATCGTTTGGTGATCTAAAGATCCATTTAATAAAATTTTCTCCTGATTGGGAGTGTAAAAATAAAAAAGACAGATAGTATATGGCGTTAATGAATATATCTCTTTTGTTGGATTAAATTTTTATAAATCACTTTAATATAATATGATTGAAGCAAACATTGTGGTATAATTCAAAATATAGGTGGATACCATATAACCAAAAGAACATATGATAATTGAACGGTCAAAAAATATATATTGAAAAATTAAAATATATTTTGACAATAATATTACATATATAATAAAATATAAAAATATTTTAAAATATAAAATCCACGTGTATATGTGGATAATTATCCTCAACTTTCAAGAACTACATCCCCTTCTCACTGCGTCAGCAATATTCTGCCTCCTTTTGCCATCTCAGCTTTAATTAAAAAAGTCGAAACTCTTCAAATTCTATTTCAATTGAAATTATTTCTTTCATAAATCCTCTTCGCCTTCTACAATCGAATTCTGCCACCATGCGTCGACTGAAACACAATGGGGAGATTCTTTCTCTTCAATTTTACTCGGAATGTCTTCTAATGGTTGCATACATGCGGAGTAGAAGCGAGCAAGTGAAGTGTTGGGATCGGAAGACTCTTCTATTACTCACTAATAGAATTACAATAGGAGAAGAACCTCTCGACACTCGACTATTACAAAAAAACCGAACCCGTTTACAAAAACACTCACTTTTGTTCTATGTGTTTTAAAATGTTTAAGGATGATTTGAAACTCCTTATAGCTCTCTCTATTTATAGGAAGAGATTGTAAGATACATCTTCGTGTGAATGTAACTTAGTTTTTGCGGTGGCCGTCATATAAATAGTTGGGCGGTGGACGGTGGCAACTATATGAATAGTTGGGCTTGACCATGGGAGTATAAACACAACAAATCTCCCCCTTCATACTCGACTGAATACTTCTTAGTCCAACAACATTGGAACACAACTTGTGTTTTTCATATGACACCACCTTTGGCAACATGTCTTCAGGATTGTCATTAGTGTTGATTTTCGAGAGCTTCAGATCTTGATTCTCAATTACTTCTCTAAGCCAATGATACCAAACATCAATATGCTTTGTGTGTGAATGATACATCGGATTCTTGCTAAGATCCATAACACTCTGATTGTCACAGTGAATGATGTATTCCTCTTGCAGAAAACCTAATTCTTGGAGAAAGCGTT
>OVBE01012618.1:0-13252 GCA_900406425.1 Iberis pinnata
TACAACTCCAAAGTGGAGATGAGTGTATCCTTGGTGCCTCCACAGTCGAGGTAGATGCTCAGGGATATTTAATGAGATGAATTGTTCCTCTTCGGTTGCTGGAACTTGGCATGAAGAGAACTTGTTGGATTGTACGTACTCCATGACACGTGTACTTGAGGAGGGTTTGATGAGTTCTCGAACACCTCGGACGGAAAAAGCACTAGGATTTTTTTGCAAAGTATTCGTATGGATTCATTAGAGGGAGAGTAGTTTCAGGGAGTTGATCGCCAGGGACATATTCGATCTCATATAGAGAATTAATACTAGAAGATGAAGAATTTTTTCTGTTTTTTGGGAAAGTAGAAATTGCAAAAGAAGAATCGATTGAAGAAGGATTGGAATTAGGATTTGGATTTGAAATAGACATTTTATGAGAGTTGTTTTCTAGGATACTCATAACATTCAATCATATATATTGATTCATTCGATCAAAACATAAGTTAAGGCTCTGATACCATACGAATACTTTGTTTTTAAGACCTTGAACAAAAGGAATCCCAATCTTAGAGAAAGGTTTTGGAAAAAAATTACTCTTCACTTTGTAATCAACCCATTCTTCACCCATCGACTTGGGAATCAAAGTCATGTGAGTTCTCTTCCTGCCTTCTTTCAAACTTCCTTCACCTTTACCCTTGTCTTTCGAAGCCAGTTTTGGTGCACCATTTTCTTTTCCTTGATCATCTAGATCCAACTCAGCATTTTCATCGATCTTCTGTAAGTTAATCTTCCCCCTCTTCTTCATCCTTGGGGTAGAACCTTTGAGTGGAACTTGAGATTCATTGCTCATGACTTTAAAATCAGAGTATTCAGATTCAGTTTGAGGGGCCTGCTCCGCTTTTACCTCTTTGATCACTATGATCCTTGCTGTCGGTATGTAGGGTACCTAGGGTACTAAGGGATAGTAGTATGTTTTCTGGATGTTGGTGAGGTAGATTCGCTTATGAGGAACAAGCATCACAACTCCTACTGATGCCAAGAACGGTCTCCCTAGAACTAACGATCCTTCAGAATCCCCATTCGTGTCACAGATATGGAAATCAACATGGACTATGTAATCTCCCACTTGCACCATAACATCAGATACGAAACCACTAGAAGCCACGACGGAATTGTTAGCCAAAGCAAACGACATTCCCGAAGGTCTTATATCTATAAGTCCCAACTTCTCAGCTACCATCTTTGACATGATGCTAACATTAGCACCAGTGTCACACAAAGATTGGTAGAATAGGACTCCTTTAACCTTTACTAGAATCATGAACTCTCATGGGTACTATAACTTATGAAGTATTCTTAACGGGAGAAACTGCTGAGAAACAACATCATAGTACATGTGTTCTTCGGTAGGGGCCTTAGGTCGGTTGGGGCAAGACGTTTGGATCTTTGCAAGTTTCTTTGAACTTGGTGCAAGTTTTTTAGGTGGATCTATCGATCGCTCCTTGGATAGATCGATCCCTTGGTTCTTTGGAAATTGGTCCGATGGATCGATTGATCCAGAATGTATCGATCAATCATTTCTTTCGGATTTTTCTGAACCAGATGGATTGATCGATCCAGGTTAGATTGATCAATTATAAGCTTCTGAGATTTTTCGTAACTTAGGATCGATTGATTCCTCCTTGGATTGATCGATCATGACCCCTGCATCACTTTTCCCATTCCGAAAATCTGCAAATTTTGCAGACTTTTCATCTTTTCCATCATAAGTTGAATTCATTGCCTTAATATATCCCTTGGGATTATCTTCAACCTTTCCTCGTAGCATACCAGCTTATCTTTTAACTGCTTCAGAAGTTTGAGCCACTTGCACATCTAACTTCTTGACATGAGTAGACAATGATTCGAACTTGTTGTTCAAATCGTTATACATACCATCCAACTTTGCATTCATATTCTTTTCATATTGCTGTTGACTCTCTAAGATTTGCTTCAACATCACTTCCATCTTATTATCTTGTTGCACTTGAGGTTGAACCGTTTGCTGGAAACCAGGTTGAGGGGTTAGTTGAAAACCACCCGATTTCTGAACAAATGTTTGTCCAGACTTCTGTGCAAAGGTATTCTGAGAAGGGTAAGACTGATCCTGAGGATTTGCAACATTAGTACTTCTCCATGATAAATTACCCTTGTTGTAACCTGGATTGTACCCTTGGTTGTATACTCTTTGTCCATGACTATTAATATAGTTAACCTCTTCGATGTTCTCAGATTCATTGACTGCAAAGCAATCAACTTCAACTTTCTCAACATCTTCAGCAAAACTAACATGCTTCTCATTCTGTTTTTTTGAGAAACTGAGTGAGAAGCTCCTTCACCTCTGCTAGTCCAGAAGAATTTGAACTAGGTGATCGAACCCTTCGATCATAGTCAGGACAATGATTGCTATTACTAGCAGCAAGATTGTCGATTAGCTTGTAAGCTTCATTCAAGAGTTTAGTCATGAAATCACCATTACTAGCTGTGTCTAGAGAAATTTGGTACTTCTAATCAATACCTCTATAGAAAGTGTTCAAGAGGTTCAACTCAGAAAAACTGTGATGGGGACAATCCCATATGTACTCTTTGAACCTGTCTCATGCTTCATAGAAGGATTCCACCGGTCCTTGCTAAAATTGAGAGATCTTACTTCTCAATTTGTTGGTTCTGGTGGAGGTGTAAAAGTGGTTCAGAAACTTGGCTTTGCACTCATCCCAAGTTTTTATCGAGTTAGCAGGTAATAACTTAAGCCAACTCAGAGCTCTATCAGCTAAAGAGTGATTGGAGAGATTATAATGCACGAATTCTTTAGAGACTTCATTCAGCTGAGTAGTGTTGCAAATGTCTTCAAAACTATCAATATGATCTATAGGATGCTCAGTAGACAAGCCATGAAATTGGTTTTGTCATAGCAACTGGATCAACTGAAACGAGAACCAGAAGTCCTATCTCTGAGGCTGTGGAGGTTGGAGGGCGTTCCTATTGACTAGGAAGGCTTCAGGGTTGTTGAAATCGCCAACAAGTACCTTGTTTTGGTGACGTGGGCGATTTCGGTTCAGTCCAGGTGGGACTTGTTCGCTATTCTCATCGCCTATATTGGCATTTTCAGCTCTCCGATTTGCATCTTTTTCGAGATTCAGTGGTGGTAATTGATTTCCGTTACCTCCTTGTTGTTCTAGCGCCAATTGTCCTATCTGCTCCAAGCCTGGAGGGATTTGGACATTCTGAACTAAGGGAATGATCATATTTTGAATTACGTTGTCAACCATTGGTATGGATGAACTGGCGCTTCTTCTAAAATTCCTGTTCTAGCGTTCTAATCGTGCGAGTTCTTCGTTTGTGAGAATAAGCAGTTCAGGTGGTTTGTCAGATCTCCTGGTCATGCACCTTCAAAACAAAAACAAGCAGAAAGAATGAAGTTAGTACTGGAAATAAAAAAAATCTTAGACTAGAATATAAGAAAAACTTAAAAGGCATTGTTTTGGTCCCCAGCAACGACGCCAAAAATCTGATAGGCTCGGGTTTTAAATCCTAAATCTACACTGCAGAGAACAAATATTTATAGTTTAGTTTAGGATCGATCCCACAGAGACCAGACAGTACGACTCTCAGTTAAAATTCTAACTAAGATAAAATAAAAGAGGGAATGCTTTTAAAATGATTTAAAAGTAAAGCGAATAATTAAAAGCGAATGTAAACCAATATAATAAAACGCTAGGCCATAGGGAAGTTCCACATGTATTCAAGTTTGAGGTTCAGGTTGACAAGCAAGATTAACAATGAAAATAGTTTTCAACTCAAAATGCGGCAATGGACTAATCTCCTCCCGAAGTATTAGACCCCTATGATATAATTTCTAGAAATAAAGACTAACCTTCTCCCGAAATCTTAGATTTCTACATCAAACAATGTAATCATGCAATGATTACATATTCGATATGTTCATAAGCATTCTAAAACAATACTACCGCAAGCAAAAATACTTATTCATCTAGACTAGATCAGATTAAATAAACCAAATCCCTTTGTATTTATTAACCTAAAATTATGAACTAGGTGATCAGGCCAACTTAAGCATCGATAACAAATCTAGACTAAGAACCTAACAGTTTAAATCCATTAAAGTCAAACCCTAACCATCAAAAACCTGTTTTCCCTCGGAAATCCATAAAACCTAACAAAGAGACTACTCAGACATAGCCAAACAATCAACAATCATTATTAGAGAAAGCATATTCAAAAACCATAATTTTATTAAAAGTAAATGGAGAGTTCAAAATTCTTCTCCAAAATACAGGTGTCATGATTCGTCTCTCTCAAAAAAGGCTCTCAAAGTAATGAATTGTGTTGTGAATTGTATTCTGTCTCTCCTAAAATAAACCTAAGCTTCTGACTTATATAGAAGTAAAAAAAGAATGAAACCTAATAATAAAAATCTATGATAAGTCTTAAGGACGAAAATTTTTTTTTGGCATTCTTCATAATTCTCGAGCATTCGGATCGATCGATCCAAACTTACAAAAGTTTGGTAGTCTTCAGGATCGATCAATCCAAGTGTATATCGATCGATCTCCTTAATCACGTGCTACACATGCTTGTTCTGCGAGACAGCTTGACCAGTCTTCAGTAAAATCGTCATAACTTCTGATTGCTTCAATGGATTGACCTAAAATCACTTTCATATGAAAGCTAACTCATGTGGCCAGTTTGAGTTAAAATATTAGTCCATTCCATTCTTATCAACATCTCCAAATTTTGATCAACTTCCGGATCTTCTGCTGAACTCTGCTTCTACATTCGTCAAATTGTATCCACTTTGTGCAAAAAACCACATTTTTGTTCAAGAACGTCCAAAATACTTGGAATCATGAAAATATACCAAAACACATATAAAATACTCGAATGATGACAAATAGCAAATATAAATAATCACTAAAAGGCCTCAAAATCGAGTGATAGCAATATACAACATCATTTAAAATCAGTGCTTGGCATTTTTAACTTATGGGGATTGAGTAAATATTTAGGTCGTCCATAGGCGACTGACAGAAATAAAGCTTCCCTGTTTGAGACAATTATTTAGAGAGTTAAAGGTAAATTTGAATCATGGGGCACAAAACTCTTATCACCAGCTGACAAAGAAGTCTTGCTCAGGTCAGTAGTTACTGCAATCCCAAATTATGCAATGACATGTTTTCTTCTACCAGTTAAAGTCATAAAAGAATTTATCAAATTAATGAGACAATTTTGGTGGTCATCTAATTTGGATAGGCATAAAATACATTGGGTGAGTTGGAATGATGTTACAAAGTCCAAATCTGAAGGGGACATTGGATTTAAAGATTTTTAGGATTTCAGTGTAACAGTGATTGCTAAACAAAGCTGGAGAATGATGACTAATCCTGACTCACTATTAGCTAAAGTTTGTAAGGCTAAATATTATGCATGGAGTTCTTTACTGAAAGCACAAATGGGTAGTAAACCAAGTTATGCTTGGAAGGGAAAGGGAACTCAGTTGGTTAAGCAAGGGGTTTACTGGACATTAGGTGATGGTAATAACATAAGGAGTTGGAAGGACAATTGGCTTCCCAGACAACTTATTGCACCAACTCATATTATTAATCCACATTGTGATATGAATCTCACAGTAAAACATCTTCTCGCAGTGGATGGCTCTACATGGGACCATGCAAAGTTCTGCATCTTGACGATGCAAATTTAGCCCAACTATTAAGGCCATCTTTTTTCTTGGAAATTCATATTGTCTTACTTGGTCACATACTAAGAGTAGAATTTATAGTGTGCGTTCTGGTTACCATCTCAGCCATTCTATTAAAATGTAGACATCTCAGCAATCATTGCTATTATATAGACAGAATTGGAAATTGTCCACTCCTCCAAAAATATGTCATTTCTTATGAAAATTGATACATCAAAGGCTTGCAGTTACTGATGCTTTACATCGTAGAGGTATTCAAGTAGAGGCTACATGTCAACTATGTGGTAAAATAGCAAATCTGAATATTCCCTCGCACCTTTCAATAATCTAAATTTTGAATGTTTCTAACTTAATAGCAAATCTGGAGTATGTACTAACAATCTCTTTACAGGACTTCACAAAGCAAAATTCAAAGGATGTCTAGCTCCTTTCTCTTATGAAGACTTTGGAAAATGAGGAATTTTCTGCATTTTCAAGGCATTAGGCAAGGACTCCCTGAAGTTAGTTCACTGGCTCTTCTGGATATGAAGTTATGGGAACAGAGGCATATTTCTCAGGACAATGTGAGCATGTTCAATTCTCCCACAGCTAACAGGGATATCTCAATGGACACATCTGTAAACCAATTTCAAATTAATTGCCATACAAATGCATCATGGATATCAAGCGAGGAGCCTGTTGGTCTAGCATGAGTTGTTTGTCAAGGTGATTATCAAATCATAAAGGGGTATGACCAGTGCTGGTCCTAGTATTTTTTGGGCCGCAATTTTTGAAAAAATTAGTGCCGACTAAATATAAAACTTTTTATATATTAGAAAAGTAATATAAAATTGTACAGAGCAAGATTCAAACTCATAACATGCTAAGCAACTGTGACAAGCCTAATCACTAGACTACATGTAATCTTCTATCAAAAGGGCCAAAAATATATTCAATTAGGCACCGGCCGGAAGCCCAAGCTTGGTCTGCTTAACTTCAAGGCCGGGCCTGGGTATGGTTGTATCAAGTCGAACCCAATCTGTAGTGGAAGCAGAGCTATTGGCGATCTAAGATCCATCTATAGCACTATATAGACTAGGTTTTAATGGAGGTAAAGTCTATTTTGATTGTCAACAAATAGTGTACGTGCTTTCAATAGCACAACAAAATAGACAGACTTGCAATTCATTACAAGGATAATCAGCTCACATTGCAGATATATTGGCTCTAGCAAGGCTTTTCATATAACCTTTTATTTTGTCCCAAGAATACATAATGTAATGGCTGATATGTTAGCATGTAATGCTCCTAGATATCATACTCTACCTACTATCAGGTTTATGTAATATTTTGTAAATTCTTATCTAATATTTCCTCTGTTCCAAAATATAAGGGTTTCTAAAGATTTCTTTTTGTTTTAAAATATAAGGTATTGTCAAATATCTATGCACTTTTTTAAGTTTACAACTAATTAAAAAATAAATATTTTTATTGATTGGTTAAATTTTTACTTTTTTAATATTTGTGATTTTTGCTAGAAAATCTTATATTTTGAAACAGAAGTATAATATTAAAATAAAAATAATAATCCATACTTTACATCATATTTGCATTTATTATAATTATTTTATTCGATTTTATAATTGTTTTTTATCGCCCGAAGAAAGATTACAATATGTTGTTGTAGAAGCTTGGGGTACAAATATCTATTAAGGATGAAATTGAACGTTTCTACAACCAAATGACAACATTTTGCACTTTCTTACCGACCCAATTATCTTTCATCAAAGCCGACATTTCAGCAGATAAAAAAGGGTCAAAACTATCTAAAACTACAAACTAACATCACCTTCTTCATTTTAAGAATGGTGTGGAGCTCCATAATACATTATCCCCGGTGGCTGAAAACTTGGACCTTGTTGAGCGGAATTCGACTGAGAAGGCTGTTGATTACCTATCATATGTTGCGGTGGTGGTGGTGGTGGAGGCGGAAGTCCAGGTGGCATTAACGGAATGTTACCAAAGCTGTAAGGATTGTTCATTACCGGCGGTTTTAGGAACTGTGGTGGTTGTGGATTAGGAATTGTGAGGTACTGATTTTGCGTGGTGGGTGTCTGGTTCTGGGAGTTGTTGTAAGAAGAGACAAAAGCATTACTGTCTGAAACCGGAACTGTACTCTCTGATTTAGATAGACCAGAAGTCTTTGTTGCTTCAGCTGCAAATGAAGACAGCACAGATTGCATTATCATATGTGATGAAGTTGATGCTGTAAGCATTGCAGCTATAGAAGCCGGCGTCATTTTCGATGCTTGACCAGTTTGCGTGTTGTTGTTGTTGATTGTCTCGGTCATCGCAGTAGCAACGGTTGCTGGTTTAGATGCATAATCCTCATCATTGAGCCGTTTCTGCATGTTTTGAGCTTCTTCTGTTTGTTCTTGTGCAACCTAATCATTCAACAAATATCTCATGAACTTAAGCTCAGACTGGCCACAAATGAGCTTGAATCTGAATCAAATACATACCTGAATCTGAGCTTTAAGATTCTCCAGTTCAGATTCCTGACACAACAGCAAAAGATTAAAAGATAGAACACAAAATAGCAATCTTGCCAAGTTGCGGAAAAACCGTTATTACCTGTTCATGTAATGCGTCTTTAAGCTGGTTTACAAGTGATGTTCTACTTTCTTGAACAGATTTAAGTTTCTCAATACATTGTCTCAAAAGATATTCTTCCTCTTTCAAGTCTTTCGCCAATGATTTTCTCTTCGGATTATCTTTTGCTGAAGAACAGGCTTCTTCAACATCTTTCTCCATCTTCCTGATTCGTTTAACTACAGACTTACATTTATTCATCTCAGCTTCTTCATTTGAGTTTTCTGCAACCACCAAATGATATGCTGATGCTATCTTCTCCGCTACACCTCCACTTGATGATACTTTCTGGTTGCAATACCAAACAAAGAACTCTAACGAAATTAGACTGATATCAATAGAGGATAAAGAAAATCTCAGTGATCACTGTTGTACCGTTCTTGACAATTTCGACTCCCTTTTCGCGGATTTGGATCCACGAGGCCGCTTTTTGCTGACATCAAGTTGAAGTGGTAGAGGAGCATCTTCTCTAAGCATTACATCTAAAAGATTCTTCGAACTAGATCCAAACACTCTTCTTTCTTCCCATATGTTGACCTACAATATCATGTAAATGGATTTTCTCCTTATAGCATCACACATCTATGTTGTATCAAACTAATGTCAAAGATATTCTCGAGAACCCTTAAAAGCAATTGATCCTAACACAAATCACTATGGATAATCCAAAAATGAACATGAGAACAAACATAAACATTCTTTGCACAAATGCTGATACTTAAAGAGTGAAATAGAGGTTTTACCAAACGAGAGACAACGACTTTCCCACGCTCATCTCCTTGAGTAATAATGTCTTTGACAGCTTTAGGAAGAACCTTCCAAAACTCTTGCACGAACTCATTGCCCTGACGCTTGCTGTTTTGAAGAATATCATTGGCTAAATACAAAAGAGGGACTTTTTGAGCCATCTCTGTACTGTGAAACTGTTTCTCCCATGTTGTAACGATCAATTCAGCTTTTACCCGATTGAATATACACCAATGTGATAGAGCTTATTCCAAAAATGTCAAGAAACCAAATTTTAGATATTGACACAAAAGAAGAGCAAAACTGCAAGATCTAAGTAAACTGGAGAACAACAAAAAATTGAAGTTTTTTTAATGTTTGAAGAGGATACTTTCGATAGATTGTTGAGTGCTATTGAGCTTTGCGAGCTTATCAATCAGGATCTGTTCACTGAATACAGTACTCATCCCACCAACGAATATCCAACCAGCCAAAGACAAAACCCTAGAAACCAGAGATTGAGCTAAAATCTTCTGGGTGATTCGCTAAATTGAGATAGCAGAAGCCGGATTTGGTTACAGCTGGTGAGCTGGGCGACGAAAGATTGCAGCGAGGTTGAAACAAAAGTGCGGCGGAGCGAGAACGGAGAAACCCTAAAACGGTCACGCAGGTGGAATCATATTATGAACAAGAAATGACCACAAACGACGACGTTTGACGTCAAAGTGGATCCTAAAGAGAATTGGATAGCGAAAATCGCAGAGAAGAGAGGAAAGTTATGTTTTTTTTTTCTTTCAAATAAAGCCTTAAAATAAAATATTTTTTCTTCGTTTATTTGCTAATAATATCTAAAATCATGGGAAGACAGAAAACAACTAAACATACATCTTTTACAAGAAAAAAAAATCATGAAAAATAAATTAAAATCACCTAAGCACAAGTGTAAATTTTATAGAGAAATCACCAAACTTTTTTATTAATATAAAAAAACAAAGAAACATACTACATGAATCCTTATAGATGTAACAACACTGCTCCAGTCCAAGTGTGACCCAAAGATGGTGAAGCTTATATATATACGTTATAAAGATTCTCCTCACTCGCTGTTGTCATCATCTTCCTCACTGTCTTCTAATTTGATATGGTTCATGTTCCTCTCTAGAGGAGGAAGATCATCATCATCATCCTCAGATTCATCACCAGATTCACCTTCTTTCTCAACACCTACCCAACAGAAGCAAGATCTCATTCATGGTAAGTTCGTTCATCATATGATTGGTGTATGATACTGAGAGAATAAAAAAATGTGTTACTTACGTTCTTTAAGTGGAGATGGTTGTTTTGGGATCTGAGTTTGCTGTGTAAGCCAAGAATTTTGAACTGAGATTATCTCGGCGCTATTCTCACACCTCGAGTACTCCTTTAGAATATCCCTGCAAGATATCAAACACAATAAAAGATCATATTTGTTGATCGGAATCTAAAATGATGCCAAGATGGTTGCTTTGTAGGCTTTGTTACTTGTTAAGAGACAAAAAGGCATGACCCCATTTGAATTTCCCTAGCAGAAGATTCGCAGTTTCCTCCTCCCCACTGATTGGAAAAGCAAGACATACTTCAGAAAATCCGATAATGAATGACCAATCAGCGAAATGGGTAATAAGGGAAGAAGTTATTGACTTACCAGAGTATTAAAGCTGCAGATAAGGCCTCTACACAAGAAAGCTCACATGGCCTTCCATAATTAACTGGATTAGCTGCTACTAACCATGGTACTACAATACAACCAACCATTATAAACCAAAGACAAGTTTACTAGAGATCTTTCTCGGGCAAAATCAATATGTAACCTAGGTGATCCAGTGTAAGTTCTTACAGAGACGAGGAGCAGTACAACGCAGCTTCACAAACGGGACATCACTAAGACGTGCCCAAGAACAATCAACAACAGCTAATCCTTTTCTTTTAATCAAATCGTAATCTTCCTTTGATACACATTGTCTACCAACTGGACTGCCAAAATCATAAGACACAGATTATGTTTTCAAAAACAGAGGATCATCTACTTAGAAACACAGTAATATCAGGCAGAAATACCTTAAAACAACTCCTCCAAAGCCAGTGTTAACTCGTAATTCCTTCAAAATCATCGCAAACGAATTTTCGATTGAAACATTTAGCAAGATCAAGAGGACAGAAATAACTTTAAGCTCACAATACTTACTTTTAACAAGTTAAATCTAGCAAGCTTACGACCTGTGCACCTCTTTGCATCACATTGACCAAAATCCTAAACCAGAGTATTAAATCGATTACAATCTTCGAAATTTCAACCTAAGAATAAACATAAACACATAGAACTCATGCGTACCCACATTGCTAATTGAACCTTTGGACCTATTGCTTCACCCTCGGGTTCTACGAAAACCATCCAATAAGAACATTTAATGTATTCGATACCTATAAGCTGATTAAACAAACCACCAATCAAATAATTTGCAAGTTTCAGTACCTTGATCATGAGGAAGCGATTCATCTTCCCTGCAATTGTAACGAAATCGTAATTAGTTGATAAGAGAGAAACCCTAGACTAAAGAGGAGAAAAAAGCTATACCTTTCATGATTATAAGTCCTACTGGTTTGGCCTGGATTCGAATTGCCTCCTCTAGATCGTCTGTGCTTACCGTATCCCATTTTTTCCCGGCGATATTGCCGATAAAAGAAAGGGTTTCTGTGATCGGCTTTGGCTTTTTATATGTAAAGTAGGGTTTTTAAAGACAAACCAAATTCAATAGCGAACCAAATTTAAAACCATTACATTTTGGTTTACCATAAATAAATTCCGTGGAAACTAAACCGGGAAAATCATTGCGTGCACGTATAAAAGTTCCAGACACAAACGAATCCATAAACCAGTGAAGTTCAGTAAATAATGTTTTTTTACATTTGTGTGTAATAATTTAAATCTACAATTTTCATATTATGTAGTAAGGAGCAAGTGATTGGTTGTCTCCTATATAAGAGTGAGCCAATCTGTTATGTTCTAGAGATTATTGTAACAAAAACTATGTATTTGTATATAATTTTTGGTTGGTTAAATTAATGATAGTCCATGATGTTTGTATGAAAAAGTATAAATTAAGTTTTTTTTATAAAGTTTTTTTGTTGTTAAAATACCTAATTTTATTAAAACTAAGTATTTTTGTGTTTATTAATGAGCATACACAAAAATTTTAAGCATTAAATATAATAAAATAGAAAAAGTATCGAGGAATTTTTTTAAATACCTATAAAAGAAATTTAAATTTTAAAAATACCACACACTCCCAAAAGTTCCCAGAAATACTATACATTCTTAAATGTTTCAAAAATACCACAAACATAAAAAAAAAGTGAATTTTAAGAGTTTAGAATTTAAAATTTTGGGTTTGAGTTCATTAAATAGAGTTTAGGGTTTAGTTTTGAAGAGGGTAAGATTAGTTTTGGGGTTTTAGGATGTAAATTAGAAGTTTTGAAGTTATTTTAAATTTTATGGTATTTTTAGAACAAAACATTTTGTGGTATTTTTGAAATTTGAGAGTGTGTGGTATATTTGGAATATATCCAATTTTTGTGGTACTTTTGAAAATCTCTCTTTAGTATTTTCTATTATCTTAATCTCGAGAAAAAGTCAAGTTGGAATTTTGATATAGTAAATATATAACATAAATAATAACCACTAAACCACTTGTTTTCTTCCGTCAACAATATCTATAATACAAATATTTTCTTCCTTTTAATTTAACCATTTGATTAAAAGCAATATCCTTTGATTTTGTATATTTAAGTACTAATCTGTTGCCTTTTTATGAGTTTTGTATTTTATTGATTTTATTTTACTAAGACTACACCACACATGGATCAACATAAGGACTTTGAATCTATCGTCTCTCATGGCTTTCGATTCTGAAAGTGTCTCCATTGTTTTCCTTGCAACGGTGTAAAATGCCTTTAACATACATATGACAGCTTGGTATATGTTGGAAATATGTAAATTATATTAAATAGAAGGAAGAGTTTGACACTTAATAGCACTAGTTTCTCTGCCCGCGCGATGCGCGAGTTATTGTTTTCAATTTTACTCCAATTCATTTGTTTTTTATTTCTTTTATGAGTATA
>OVBE01012619.1:0-13252 GCA_900406425.1 Iberis pinnata
TTTCCTAATATAAATACATAAGGATACAAACATATATTTGATAAAATTTAAAACACTGAAATCAGAACTGATCTCAAACTATTAGAATGCCTCATGTCTCAATCAAACTAACTCATGAGGTGACGTGAAGTACTTATCCGGAAAGTCCACTTCATAGCTGCGATGTTTATTGAGAAGATATGCCACAATGGGTACATACACTATGACTCCTGTAAGCAACAGATACGCATAGAAAAATCCAACCACTGTGAAAAAATACGAAGAGGTGGTTGGGATACCTTTAATAAACGTAATTGGCAATGTAAACGCTATCAATGCAAAGTTAGCAATCTCTAGAGCTGCTATTGAACCATAGATGACCTTCTACATGGGGACCCCCACTGTGAGAATCATAATCACATATATAGATGAGAAGAAGGCAATTCTGTTGGGGATATAGAATACCATGGCCTCAAGTGTATCCATAACCATATCTCCAGCAGAGTGAAAATTGCTATCACTAGGAGGACTAAAATTAGCTTGGTATGTAGTTGTAACTATCAGTATAGCCACCAAAAGTATTCCACTGCGACTTTCTTTACTTTCTTGAGATCTCTGTCTAGTCTTACCTAGATTGATCAATCCAATGATATTCTCTAGTTTCTCGGTAGTAGATAGTTTTTTGCTTAGAAATCTGGCCAAATTTGGGTTGGTAGCATAAAGAAGTCTTTCTTTAGCATTGTAGAATATGCTTCATGCTTCAAGGAAAACAGAATATTGATGAGTCTGGAGTATGTCTATCGCAGTTTTACCATCCAAGTTCTTCACATTTACTTTCACAGTTCCACGTAACAACTTCATGACCTGCAAAATCAAGCACACTTAAACATATATGCAATACTGCAAAATGTAAAGTCCAAGATGTTAACAAACTCCAATAAAGAATTGTGTACTTCAATTTGATTTACGGAAGCAGCAATATGTAAGATCGTGTTACCATTTTCATCCTTCTAATCCAAAATATCATCCCTCTTTATTCTCTTAAGAATTTCCAATAGAACTTTAAATGCCTCAAACTAGTGGTTCTTCACAGCAATATGCACTATTGTCTCACACTTCGTTGTCAAATGTTCCACAAAAGAAGGAAAATAACACAAGAACTCACTCAAAAAGTTTGTATCACATGTTCTAGCCACATGATGCAAATTAGTAATTCATCATCTTCCTTTGATGCTAACTAAGCTGTTGTCAATTGCTATAAATCCTCTTACTATTTTAATATGATTGTTTTACAAAGATAAATGCACTGGACTTAAACCTGTCGCGTTTAGCTTAGAAGCTAGTGACTGTTTAAGTGTCATCAATTCTATGGCGAAGTGAGTTTTCCTTTTTGCAGCTACATTTAGAGATGTAAAAATGGGCTTCTTTACCATACCCTACCCTAGTCCGTTTTAAGCCCGCCCAAAATAAACACAGTTTTTAAAAGCCATAATGGGTATAGTCCTAATAGGGTAACCATAAACCTACCCTATAGGGTATAACGTAACCTATGAGTACCCTAATTAAAAACCAAAATTTTTTGTTATAACTTTATATTATTTTTTCACGTTCTAGTTTAATATTATATTTGAATTTTTTTTATAATGTACATTATAAGTTTATAATATTGTTGTACATGATGTTAGGAAATTTTACGATTTTGACGAGTACCTCTATTTTCCGATTTTGGCGAGCAATGCGATTTTGCATTTTTGGTAGGAAAACTCAGCTTTGAGTTTTTGGCGGGAAAACACGATTTTGCGTTTTAGGCAGGAAATGCGATTTTGCGTTTTTGGCACGAAAATCCGATTTTGCATTTTTGGCACGAAAATGCGATTTTGCATTTTCGGCGGGAAAACGCGATTTTGCGTTTTCGGCTGGAAAACGCGATTTTGCGTTTTGGCGGGAAAAAACGATTTTGCGTTCTCGACGGGAAAATGCGATTTTACGTTTTTTTGAAGGGGGGGGGAGGACACGATTTTGCGTTTTCGGCGGGAAAATGCAATTTTGCGTTTTTGGCGGGAAAATGCGATTTTTGCGCTTTTGGCGGGAAAAAGCGATTTTGCAATTTTGGCGGAAAAACGCGATTTTTCGTTTTTGTGTTTTTGTGATAAAACACAATTTTGTGTTTTTGGCAGGAAAATGTGATTTTGCGTTTTTTAGCGGGGAAACACGTTTTTACGATTTCAGTAGAAACTTGCTATATTGCGTTCTAGCGAGAGAACACAATTTTGTATTTTTTGTGAGAAAACGCAATTTTGTGTTTTTGGCGAGAAAATGCTATTTTGCGTTTTTGGCGGAAAAACGTTATTTTACGTTTTCAACGAGAAAATGTTATTTTGCGTTTTGGCGGAAAAACACGATTTTACGATTTAGTTATTGTCGAGTTGAAGTTTCATATAAAGTTTTTGTTTTGTTTTGTGTCGTGCGGGTACCCATTACCCAATAGAGTAAACCTATTTGTTACCCTAAATAAATAAAACTTACTCAGATAATACCCTAATTTTTGTAAAGATAATGGACAAGTTCCGGGCTTAAGATTTTAAGTAAGATAATGGGTACCCGTTGAGTTTTTACCTACTATTAACATCCTTAGCTGCATTGTGTAGTAGCGTCTCACAAAACGGCACTTTATCAAAGTGTTGTAAAATATGTTGATCTTGTGCAATCAACTCATAGAGCCTCTAAACATCTCCATCTTGAGCTGCCTTCTTCATTCTCTCATGTGAATTCTCATTTTGGTTAGTCCCTGATAGTCTACTAACATCCACAACAACCGACATAACTTCATTAGTAGTCCAAGTGTTTGCCTCTACAGTATCTTTGCAACAAGGGCTTAAGTAAATTCACAAAGTCTCCAATCAACAACCAACTACAATGTACCTTTCATATGAATGACTTTGACTATTCTAATTCCAGTCAGACCACTCCTTTTTCCATAAAGAATAACTTAGCTTATCTTCTTTCATGTCAACTGAACTCAACACGGCCATTATTTTATAGTAAATGGATTACTGACTTTTCAAAATAACAACGGCTTACACAGCATCTCACATCAGAGTGATAGAATCATTAACTCTTATACAATTAGGAAATAAATACTGATAATGGGAGTCTGAGGACTTATGAGCAGAGACTTCAGCTCATACCTGTGCTACAATAATAGGTCGAGATCAAATTAATGTAACAATATTACAAAAACTGTACAAGTAGAAAATTATTGTACTACCAGTGAAATTTCTAACACAACTTTTATTATATGCACTACCAAAAAGACATATGCTCTTAAAATACTAGACTTCCTGTCAACATTTACAGATTGAATCTAAACAGAAAAACAATAGTTACATAAGGATGCAAACAAGAAAGAAGTTTGCTCTTGTGGGTTTAAAACTCAATACAGAGTATTGTAATTTATAACATAAGGTTGCAAACTCATCTTACATAAAACTGAATATAACTTCCACAAGCAGATATAGAACAATTTTAATTAATCTGGAAGCGGAAGCTGGACTTAGACTCTAAAATGCTTCATGTTTCATCAAACTAGCTCATGAGGTGAGGTAAAGTACCTATCCGGAAAGTCTACTTGCTGCCGGCGACGTCTGTTGAGAAAAAAAGCAAAAAATGGGGCAAGCACCGTGAATCCTAAAATAACTGGGTAGAGGAATGGGCAAAGGGCATGTAGGGCTTTCTCAAGGCCGAACGAACCATCTGAAGGAGTTGCAGTTGGAAATGTATAGTTTAATGATGCGAAACTAGCAATTGCTAGAGCTACTATTGAGCCATGGATGACTTTCCACATAGGGAGTCCAACTGTGAGAATCATGATCACATATAGAGATGAGTAGAAGGAAATTCCGTTGGGGAGATAAAAAATTACCGCGTTGTAGAAAGACATAACCATTTGCCCAACAAAGTGGGTGTTCTTATCACCAGGCTTTGAATCTTCTTGCCAAAATCCACCAGGAGGACTAAGATTAGCCTGGTATGTAGCAGTTGCTATCAGTATAGCCACCACAAGTATCATACTACGACTGTCGTTACTCTCTAGAGATTTTTGTTTAGTCTTACTCAGATTAATCAATCCAAAGAGACTATTCTGTTTCTCAATAGTAGATGGTTTTTTTCTCAAATATCTCGCCAAAGTTGTGGTGGTACCATAAAGCAATCTTTCTTTAACATTGTGGAATGCACTTCTTGGTTCAAGTGAATAAGAAGATTGGTGATTTCGGAGTATGTCCATTGCAGTATTACCATCCAAGTTCTTTGCTTTTACTTTCACAGCTCCACGTAATAATTTCATGACCTTTAAAATTAAGCACACAGTTAAACATATATGTAATAATATTATAACACAACTTTAACACAGTAATAATGATTCTAAAGCAAGATTAGATCATATCTATTTTCATGTATCAACATCATGATTGGACAAAATCTTGTATGGAAAATTAAATAGAGGAACTAAAACGTCTACCTTAGGTTGATTTGTCGATGCAGCAATATGCAAGATTGTGTTACCATTTTCATCCTTTCAATCCAATATTTCTTCTCTATTAACCCTCTTAAGCCATCCTAGTAGAACCTTAAGCGCCTCAAGCTGGTGGTTTTTCACAGCAATATGCACTGCTGTTTCACATTTAGTCGTCAAATCTTCTACGGAAGAAGGACAATAGCACAAGAACTCACTCAACAAATCTGAATCACCTATTCGAGCCACATGATGTAAAGGAGTAATTCTTCCTTTTCCTTTGATGCTAACTAAGTGGTTGTCAATTGCTACAAGTCGTCTCACCGTTTGAGTATGATTGTTTTGAAGAGCTGAATGCATTGGGCTCAAACCAGACGGGTTTAGCTTCAAAGAAAGTGAAGGTTTGAGTGTCATTAATTCTATGGAAAAATGAGTTTTCCCTTTTGCAGCTGCAATGTGTAGTGGCGTCTCACAAAACGGCACTTTATCAAAATATTCTAAAATATTTGGATCTTCTGCAATCAACTCGTAGAGTGTCTCGACATCTCCATCTTGAGCCGCCTTCTTCATTCTCTCGCAAAGATTCTCATTTTGGTTAGCTCCATTGATATCCAAAATAATCGACATAACTTCACTAGTCTGTCTTCACAGTATTTAGGCTCCTAAAACACAAGCTTAAGTCAAAAAACAAACAAACTTTATATTCAACAATCAACTACCATTGTCTTGCAAATGAAAGTCTTTTCAGTTTTGACTTTTCTTAATTCCACACTCATTTTTCAAAACGACCACCTTTAATTATTCTTATTTCTGGTCATGAAAATCCACACGGCCATTACATTATGGTAAATAGATTAAAATAACAACTGCCTTGCATTTTAGCAAAAAGTAAGATTTGAATAATTTATTTATCAAAAAACATAGAATCATTCTTTTTTAAAAGTTGTGTAATAAAAAGCATCTCACAGCAAATCTGTGATAGAATCATTAAGGATTTTGCCATCTGATGTCAAGTCTTGTAAAAACAAAACCACTGAAATGAAAAAGGTTTAAAATAGGAAACTGAATACAACAGACAAAAAACTAAGAGGACCTAACTAAATAGACCAGAATTAATATATAGGGATCATGTTCATACCAGTGAATGCAGACGAAGAACAATACAAATGGAAATTTCTTCCACTACCGGAGAAAACTCTAACACAATTGTCAAGAAATATGCTTTATCTATAAATAGATCTTGTTATTATATAGTTTACTTTAATCTAATGGCTTTTTTTAAATTAATGCAGAGGATAAATTGGCACGCCAAGCAGTAGCCGGTCAACATAGAACGAGTCACAACTTATCCACCGGTTAGCAATCTTGACCGGTCCACAACTTGACTCTGCTCTCACCGAAGACCACATCATCGGCCACCTTGACGGCTTGTTAGTACAACAAGTACGAATTCATATATGATGTCATTAAGTTACAAAATGAAACATATACTCACCGTTTCTTGATAGAAGCCATGCATAAATGAATAAATATTTTATTTCTTAACTTTTCGTTTTGGTCGACCCAGAATTTTTGTTTCTCCATCCTATTTCATTATTATTTAACTTATCCAGCATGTGTTACACACGCTACTCTTTTAATAAAAAATCATGTAGAATCAGAGTAGTTTAAATTATAGACAAGTAGACCACAAAAAGAAAGTCAGATATGAAACTATTTTAGTTAAACACTTTAATCTCACCTGAAGCTGAACTTAGACTTTGAAGAAGTCATGTACGTGCAAAAGTTTGACATTTTGAGATCCCTTGTGAGCACGCATATGAAGTTATACTGGATAAAAACTTGAAGCTTGAAGAGTATGTTAACTCCTTGTTTCACACCACCATGTGGAGGAGGAACTATGCAGAAGGTTTGATTCCACATAAGGGTCCAAGGCATTGGCCTACAACCAATGGGGCTGCAGTTATGGCCTACAACCAATGGGGTTGCAGTTAGGATACCACTTGCACCAGCTCAACCAGAAAGAAAAAAAAAGTCACTAAAGCAGATAAGAAGAGAAAGAAAGGGGTAAATGAGTCTCCTACCAAGAAGCAGCAACATAAGAAGAGGGTGATGCATTGTAAGCTTTGTGGTTCAAGTGAACATACTAGAAGGAACCACACGACAAAGGCTTCAACTCAGGTTTTTTGTTGATTATGCAATCTGATTTTAATGACAATATTCTAAGTTACTTGTTTCTAATGTAGGCTTCTCAAGGATTTGAAGCACAATCTTCTCACGGATTTGAAGCACAATCTTCTCAACAAATTGTGATTAATGCTCTATTAGTATCTTTTCAATCATCATCTTCTCCAATTCATTACTTTTAACCTCTTTGCAATGTTCCTCAAGGATAGCAACCCTCATATCTAATAACTCTATCTCATCTAGAGAAGCTTCATCAACCCATTTGAATGTGTGATTGTCATTCCTAAGCTACAAGATGCAAACCAATTATTAGCTTAACAATAACCATGAATCCACTTACAATTTCTGATACCTGCCAATGCATAACCATGAATCCACTTACAATTTACTAAGTTTAAATACAAAGATTACCTTGTTTGAGACTGCATATGAACACCTATAGTATCGCCGATAAGGATTTGCTTCGAACTTTGAGATAAGCTCAACAATGCTTTGCCCACAACAACATTTCTTAGCTACACAGAAGTTTCTACCTCTAGAACGAGTAGTAGAGATGATTTCGAAGCTCCAGAGATATTACTCATCTTCCAAATCACAATTTGCTTGCCCATCTTCAATTTGCAATTTAGGGTTCTTAATACTGGGAAATTTTAAATTTTTCGGACCCAAATCAGATGAGAAACGGGTCGGGTTAGAGTTTGGTTTGGTCTGAGATTTACGGTTACGGTTTGGTCTGAGATTTACGGTTTGGTCTGAGATTTTCGGTTTGGTCTATGTTATCTCGATTTCGTACACAATTTCGGTTCAATTTCATGAAAACCAATTTCATGGGCAATTAGATTGTAGAAGTTAAATTGGGGGGGGGGAAATTTAGGGTCTGATTTCGTGTGGAACTATCAGTATATCCAAGTTATCGTGGGGAAATAGATCATTTTCCCAAAGTAATATATAGTCAAGTTATAAAAGTAATATATAGTCAAGTTATAAAAGAGGAGAAGAGGCTTCCATAGTACTTGTTCAAGAAGAAACAATACCATATAGGGATAGGCAGTAAAGAGCGATACAGAAGCATCAAATATTCCACCAATGTTAGCAATTGATCCTGCATAAAAAGTGAATAACCAGATATGTACAACTTGTCAAATGTGCATCAGATACACACACAATGAGCCATGCCAGTTTAAACTGAATACATCTAAAAGTGAAAGAGAAAAACAAGAGTTTTCTACATCACCTATTTACAATAAATTGTCATATTCCTGCAGTTTTGAGGTCAGTTCAGTCAATTTTACAGACTCAGCAGCTGCATTTTCAACCTGTAGAAAAATCATCAATCGGTAAACCAATACTTCTATTAACTTCATTCGGTACAATCAAAATCTTCCCACTTAAACAGTTAAAATCAATCAACAGAATTTCATAATAGCGTTATGCCATATGCATCAACATGATCCCTCATTACTATTTAAGAATTGGACATGACAAACAATCATAAGACAAGTGACTAAAATACTCATAAATGACCATTACGCAATGGTGGCCCATTGCGTCAATCCACCCACCACATGCTTAATATCTGGTGCATTGGTGACTATTTTTTTGAGAAACTGCAGATGCTGAAGTGTGGACGTTAGAATCCACAAATCAAAATTTTCAACCTAAACCTTTTGAGGAGTTCAGTGATTCTTGTTTAATAAAGAAAAGATACACAACACAAATTGATGTAAAAGGGATGTTATTGATCTCAATCGAATCGAATACACTTACGGTTTTAAGCTAAAAATGATTAAATGTATGTGATTTGTAAATTGCCCCCCCCCCCCCAAAGTTCCTCATTTTTCTCTTTCTTCTTCCTTTTATAATACTCCAACTCAACTTGGGTTGTTTTGATCTTCTCGGTCAGTTGCCCTTCCTCTTCTCCTATTATCTCGGTGAATCCCTTTAAACTCGGAACCGCCTGGACCTGGTCACTATGTGTTCGGGCTATGCTCGTATCTACCTCGGGTTGACTACGCTCTGGGTATTTAGTTGTTTATCCATGGGTAGTAGGCCGAACTACATAGAGATATGATGAAATACTGAAACTAGTACGACAGAAGTTAAAGTGCTAGGCTCCTGACGAAAAGATGTTAAGCGTGCCTTTCGAGTTCAACAAACCAAATTTGCGATTATAGCTTGATTGTCACGTTACTGGAAGAAAGAAGTGTTAAATGATATAATGAAATCTTGCATTATAATACATAACATGATAACTCGAAGAAGAACGTGATATTCACCTATACGAGATGCAATATTAGCTCATGAGCCAACTGTAGAAATGGCAACAAACGAAATACTCGATCTCAACAATTTCTATTTCGAAATTTGTAGATAAAAAATAAAGAAACTCATCTATCACTTCGAAATTCATTGGTCGAACATATACGGGAGCACTATGGTGTTTGAATTTTAATTAAAATTTTTGAATTTTAATTAATGGTATGATATTTAAGATGTTTTTTTGTCACTAATTTTATTTAAGATGTTATTTTTATGTTTTCTAAAAATTATGTAACATTTTATTAATAAATATTGCATTTAATAATTGAATGATGAATGATTTATATTTGTTTAGAAGTTATAGGATGTTATGTGATTGTGAATAAAAATTTGGACAATATTGCAATATACATATTTTTATACCTTAAAATTTGAAGTATTGCCTTTAGAGCAAAACACATCATACCTCAAATTTTAGGAATGTGATACTCCAAATTTGAGGTATTGCCTTTGAAAATGCTATAAGGCAACATGTGAATATAGAAACGATTGATATTCACATGCGATTTTGTTCACCAAATAGTTACATGTAATGTGGTGACATAATTGAAATCTCCAAAAACCAGCAAGATTACATATCATCAAAGCTTGAACTTTCTAAACTAATAAAAATTCACTTAAATCACTTTTATATCTTTATCTTTTTTTGTTTAAAAATCTCAAATAGCAACAAAGTGGTCTCAACGAAATAAACATTAGAAGGATCATAGAAGAACAAAAACAGAAAATTGCACCTTCACACGTAGATTTTGGCATATGCAAGAACTGCATTTTCTTAAGTGTTAAGACCATTTAAAGCTCTTGAAACATAAAATATGCTAATCTACACGGTTTAGTCTCACCAATTTCTTCAAAATGAAACCATAAATAACGCAAATTGATAAATATAATCCCAAATTTTGTATAAAATTTACCATTAGAGTGAACTTCAATGCATTTTGAAACCATGATCCACTCGAAAAGGAAGATTACTGGTTGATTTGCTGGAGATCATCGATTATTTGGATGTTAGATTAATACTTATTCTATTGATTTCTTTGAATGAATGGAGAAAAAGAGAGATTAATGGCAGAGGAAAGTTCAAAGGTTATAGAGAAAGGAATCGCAAAGAGATTAATGTGATAACTATATGAGATGATGTCCATGTGATAAGTTTAATAAAAAATATTATTGTTTAATTTCAAAAACTTTGTGTTGATAGTTTAAATTTAAATCTATGATATAGTCTAGATTTTTTTTATAAGATACTGAAAATTATAAATTTATTAACATAAGGTTTTAATCATTAAAATTTGAAATATATTCTATTTCTATCATGTTAAAGTTTCTAAAGTTAAATTATCAAATTCATAAATTAAGTTAATCTTTTAAATTTTTGAAAACCAAAAATAAATACTTTATATTTTTATGTTAAGCCCGTCGTGGTCCAAAGATGAATGTGACAAAAAAGTTTATGTTATGAAGTATATTATTACATTTAAATTTCATAAATATAAAATATTATAGTATTTTGTTATGTTTGATTTGATTATTTTAGTATTAGGATTTACTAAAAATTAGGATTTTATTTTTTGTTTGATTTGATTATTGATTTTAACCAAAAATTGAATTAACATAATAAATTTTAAATTAGATGTCTTTAAATAAAAGTTTTGCTATGATAATTTATCTTTTTTAGTATATTTATATTATGTTATTAGTCCACTACTCTTTGTTTTTAATTTTTTACAAAGAAAATAGATTATGTAATATATGTCTAAATTTTAATTATTTAAATCATGACATATGTAGAAAAATATTTTATTATTAATTTAACACTTTATAACTATTAGGTTTTATTTTCAATAAAGAAGTATGAAAAATAAAAGTAGAGAATATAAACAAATATATGTATATTATAAGTGGATATCAAAACTCTCTTATTTTTTTTTATGAAATTTTAAAATTATATATCAAGAAAAAGAAACAAAAGTTATTATGTACAAAAGAGAGCTATGAGTTGGTAAGAAACCGAGAAATCAAAAAGAAAGTAAGGTCGCTGTGGGGTGGTACAAGGATGCCTCGTTAAAACCTATCTCTAGAAAACTCAGTGGGACAAACTAGAGATAGGAAAAAGAGTACATGCCTTATACCCAGCGAGCCCTGAAAAAAGAGGAAAGATAAAAAAAAGTCGGCCTAAAATGCTTCGAAGATGAAGCTAAGCAGAGATAGAAGCCCAATGATGAGCTAGAGATGCATAACGGGATTGCGGCCCGTACTGTAAACTAGTAATTCTGTCTGTAACTCCACGGGCAATGGTGGTGCGTAGTGAAATAACAGATCGAACTGGTTGGCCATGTATTCGGTTATTTCGCTCCCGCCACAAGTGATAGATGGTTGCTTGTAGCAAAAGACGAAGAAGGACACGGTCGAGACACGAGAGTGATTGGTGATGAAGAGAGGAAAGGGTGAGGGACCAGTCTGGAGAGATACGATGTTGCAGGATCGGTGAGACGAGAGAATCCCAGATAGTGAATGAGTATGTGCATGCGAAGAAAAGATGATCCCGTGATTCATCTGGCTCGCCACAAAGAATACAAGCTTGTTGTACGCCCCATTGCCGCATCCTCCGCCCAGTGCTTAGCCTGTCAAGAACAGCAAGCCAGGTAATAAACGAGTAATGTGGAATGGATTGGGGAAACCAAACCGTTGAGCTCCATGGTAACTTGGGGGGGGGGAGCTACGTCGTATTTGCTGCCAGGTAGTTGTAGACGTGAAATAGTCTTTGTAAGCGTCGTTGAGATGGCGCCAAAGTGGAGAGTCAACGTCCGGGGGAGGGAGACGGGAGTGGAAGTTGGGAGATACGGTCACGTAAGTCACGGTAGAAAGGGACACGCGAGTGACGTATATGCGAGCTTGTCGGTTGGGCAACATCAGAGATTGATGCGAGCCTAGGAACTCCGAACTCACGAATACCTGTTTCCCCTGCAATGGCAAACAAAGAACCAAGAGAAGACCAAGGATCAAACCAAAAAGATGTGGAACTACCAGAAGCGACCGAGATACGCAGGAACTGAAGCGCAATGGGTCGAAGCTTTAGTAGTTTATGCCACATCCAAGAACCACGTGTGTTAATCGGCGCATCCCAAAAGGTTGTGTGCCGAAGAAGGTATTGGCGCGTCCAAGCACGCCAAAAAGACGAGGTACGGGAGAACAAACGCCAAACTAGTGAGAGAGAAAAAACTGTGGACGTATCCTCAAGGCACCGAATGCCGAGTCCACCTTCGTCTTTCGGCCTACACACATCATTCCAACAGACCTTAGACATAGAGTGATTAGTGGCTGTACCTGACCAGAGAAAATTACAACATAGACTGTTGATTTGCTTGAGGCACTTTTTAGGTAGACGGAAGGCGGACTGCCAGAAGTTGACAGTGCTTAGGATAACAGAGTTGATAAGTTGTAGGCGACCAGCAAAGGACAAGAGCTTTGCGGACCAGGAGGTGATACGAGACCGGACGCGATCGATCAGCGGAGCGTAATCAGCAGGGGACAAGCCCTTGGTCGTCAATGGGAGGCCGAGATAGCGAACCGGGAGAGTATCGCATATGAGGCCGGTGGCATGAAGGAAGGAGCAGAAAGGTAGCAAAGGGGAAAACGGGAGGTAAATGAAGGACTTGGTGAGGTTAACACGCAAACCCAAGGTTGCCCCAAAAGTATCCATAACATGCAAAATACCTTTGAGAGAATCTAAAGTACCATCAGAGAAAACCAAAATATCATCAGCAAAGCAAAGATGAGTAAGACCAATTGGCTGACAATTATGATGATACCCAAACAAACCCGTAGTCGCTGCTTTAATCAAGAGGTGCGAGAGGATATTCGTGGCGATGACATAAAGGTATGGTGAAAGGGCACAACCTTGTCTAATGCCCCGAGAGCTTGGGAAGTAGCCCGCGGGCTCACCATTGATCATAATAGAGAAGGTTAGTAGTGGAAAGACAAGTGAAGATCCAGTGCACAAAGCGATCTGGAATACCCATAACCTACAAAACCGTAACGATAAACGCCCAATTAATAGTATCAAATGCCTTTGAAATATCTAGCTTGAGAGTGAACCGAGGGGTGATTGTTGGTTTATGGTAATCCTTGACGACTTCCATAGCGAGCAGGACATTCTCCAGTAACAAACGGTCTTTGACGAAGGCACTCTGGTTTGGTGATAGGCTTAGAATTTAATCCTAAAACTAATGCTGCAGAGAACAGATCACTGTA
>OVBE01012620.1:2102-13251 GCA_900406425.1 Iberis pinnata
TGAGTAAAAGAAAAGTGAATTGAAAGTGTATTTATTACCTGTGGGACGACAATGGCCAGATTTAGAACACCTAGAGAAAGACCTGAGGAATTATAAGAAATAAATAAATATATATTAGTAGATAAATAAATATATTGGTATAGACTACTTGTCGAATTATCCAAAACAAACCTTGGCCGGCACCGGAATTGGTTGAGAATATGGAAGCTAATGCAAAAGGAATACTGAAGGTAATCTGCAGTTAAATAAATATCCATATATGGTTAATTATATTTACTAGGTGAATTTTCAAATATATCCTATTTTTTAAGTTGCGTTTCAAAAATATCATGTACACCCTTAATCGTTCCAAAAATATAAATTAGATTTAAAATAACAAATAAGAATTTTCAAATTTTCAAAACTAAACAATAAACTCTAACTAGTAAAATCAAATTTTAAATTTTAAAATTTAAATCTTTAAATCTTAGTGTTTGTTATACTTTTAAAAGAAATATATTGTAACAGTGCTTTGTTTCCAATAGTCGAGAGTAGATGATATAGTGATAAAAAAAAGTGTACGGTATTTTTTGGAATTATTATATTTAATATAAGAAAGAAAAACAGAGAGACATGGAGACTTACAGCTTGGGGAATACCGAGAACGGCGAAGAGAGTTAAGGCACCAGCTGTGACGTTACCAGGCGGTCCAGTTTTAGCTCCTCCGTGATCTCTCCGGTGATTTTCCGCTTGTTTTGTCACTAGAACCGTCATGGCGAGGCAAATGGCGAGTATAAAGTTAACCGCTCCCCATAGCCTTTTAGCTCCTCCCATTTTTCGACCAATCCATTCAACACCCAGAGACATGAAACCAAGAACGATTGCGTTTAACATAAGTCCCAACGCACCAGCTCTTACTCCGTCGTTGTACAGCTTCTTAGCACTTGCGCTTGCGGTTACGTCTGAGTCTCCACCGTACACCTCACGACCCATCCAGTCAGTGTCGAATAAGAGAAAAGGGAACCATGCGATCCAGTTTAGTGCAGTGACTATAAGAAGCATCCACATGGGTCTTTTTAGCTCTTTAAAAGCTCCGAATATTTCTCCGAAAAATGGAACGTTAGAGGCTTTCCCATCAGCGGTTGGCTCCGGCGTCCATTGCTTCTCTTTAACGTAACAGAGAGATACAAAGGTGACTAATAGGAGAAGTGTTATGGAGAGGAAAAAACATGTTTTCAAGTTTGCGCAGTAGAGATCGCATGACTCAGTCATCGTGAAAGGAACCACTTTGTATAGATTCCTGTATGATCCAGCCGCGTAACCCAAAACGTTTCCAACCGCCATGAAAAAAGAGAAAAACGCGTTTGCTGTTCGCGTTTTCTTAGCGTTCCCTGCTGATAAATCAGCCAAGAAAGCTCGGCATGGTCCTTGTAAGGTATTGTTCGCCACGTCTAGAATCCAAAACCCCAACGCGAATATCGCGATTGCTCGCGTTTTAGGCGGTTTGTTCAGCTTATCACCCATGCTATGTCCTATATCGGCTGCATAACCGATTAGGAAAACGGCCACCGTCACTAAACCTGCTCCGGCGACTATGAACGGACGACGACGGCCGAATCTTGAGGTGCAACGGTCGCTGTGGTAACCAACTATAGGCTGAACAAGCATACCTGAGATTGGGCCACACAGCCAAATCAAAGATGCCCACTTATGAGGAATTCCCAGTAACTGCACATATGGAGTCAACAGAGATAACTGTAGAGCCCAACCGAACTGTACACCGGCGGCGATTGAAGCCACTGATATGATCTTTCGAAGAGGCGACGGTTGATCTAGCTCCCCCGTCTGCGTCTCAAGCGCTGTCGCTCCGTTGGCAGCTTTCTCCTTTTGATGACCGACCATAGTTCTTCTAATCAGAAGCAGCAGATAAAGAAAATTAAAGAAAGATTTGTAAAAGAGTTTTTTTTCCGATGGTTGTTGCGGTGGTTGTGGTGGTGGAGGAAGATTGAGATCGAAGAGGTATTTATAGGAACAGAGATCTAGGATTATCCGAAGAGGAGACCATGAATTTTTAAAAAAGCCCTCTTTAGTGACACGTGTCTTCATTACATTAATTCCTCTGTTTTAAAAAAAGTAAAAATCAAAAGCTTCACATTAATTAACTTCTTGATTCACTCTTACCATCTATGACGTGGACTTGGATTTTCTCTTCTTCTATGGCAAAATAATTTAGACAACAACAATTTATTTAACGATAACTATACAAATATATTCCATATAAAAGATCATCATAATACTTTATGTGTTAACACCTTACACAGGTCACTAAGAAATATCTCAATTTCGCATAAGAATTTTTTTTTGAAAAACCGTACCTAAATAATTTTGACGAGACCAATATAACAACTTTTCATTGTAACTTCTTAGAACTAGTATACAAAATATGTATATACTACACATAATAACTATATTCAAAATAACTTTTCCGAACAACTATAATTAATAACGATACATCAANCATTGTAACTTCTTAGAACTAGTATACAAAATATGTATATACTACACATAATAACTATTTTCAAAATAACTTTTCCGAACAACTATAATTAATAACGATACATCAAACTGAATGTAATAACTACTAAACAATAATTTAGATAAGCTTACGTTAATCAAAGAATTAAATGATTTTTATGTTAAATTATTGGCTATTGAAGATATGTAAAGTTAGTAGAGTTGTATAAGATTGATTTTAGATATCTATTTATATTGTTTTTTTCCAATTTAATTAATATTTTAATTAAAAGATAATTATGTCAATATTAGTTTATACGTTTAACTTCAAAAGATAGGATTGATAATCTTAATTTAGATTTTTATAATTATCAGTATTTTTCTTTATAAAATATATTGACTTATATAAATTAAAATTCGGATAGAGATTACAGAAAAGTGAGATATATTATGTGAGGGCATATACTATGTTGATAGATATATTCGTATTACTNCAGTATTTTTCTTTATAAAATATATTGACTTATATAAATTAAAATTCGGATAGAGATTGCAGAAAAGTGAGATATATTATGTGAGGGCATATACTATGTTGATAGATATATTCGTATTACTTTTTTGTGATTTTTTAATATTCGAAAGAGAAAAAACAGAATATAACTTTCGAATTTTGATCCGAGCGAGTGGCACTGGAATAATTTTCGGTGTTACATTATTTCTAACAAACTATTATTATTTTATTTTCAGACGGAAGCTTGGCTATAAGAAATAATTTAAAATTGTTTTGTAGATATTTCATGACTTTATGTTCAACTCTCCTACTCTTTATATAATTTTAATACATCAATTTCTACACCACAACAGATTAATTTAGTAACCAAAACTTTATAAATATAACAATACAATCACTAAACCATTTGTTATTCTTGATTGCTTCATAATTTTCTTTTTAAATTGTCAAATTAGTCTAGTAAGCTTTTTTTTTATTTCTCTACCACTCGTTTTTATAAAGTTTCTCAAAAAAATATTGTCAAACAAGCCACAAATTACAAATATGGGAAAAGACTAAAAATGTTGATTAACGATTGATGTTCATTCGGTAGAACATTCGTCAATATACGTGTTAAAAGTTGAGACTGTTAATTTTTTTTATGATGAATGATACAGTTGAATAGCGTATTTATCGGATTTTTTAATTGATTGAAAATATAACATCATCTTCTACTAGTAAAAAAAAATAATTTCGTAATTTTATATTCAAGGAAAATTAATCTTTTAGACCAACATGAGGATTCATTCTCAAGTGTAGATCACTGCCACTTGGTTGTATTTACATATTTTTTTATAAAAAAATGAAGATAAATTTCAAAAATAATATGTCAAGAAATTTTCATTTTTGATATCAAGTATTCCTTATAGATTTTTTTTAATATATATGTATATATATATATAAACAATATATAGTGTAAAGAGAACAAAGAGAGAGACTGAAACAGTTTGGCGATCACATAAGAATAATTTCAAAGAAACTTAAATAAGGTTTAGGAAAATAACAAGGGAGAGGTTGTCTTAAATTGTGAAGACAGTTTGACTTATGTTGTCTGAACCAGATGTAAATGAATATGATCAAAAAGCAGACATATGTGGGTTTTACTTTGATATTATAATTATACGTTTGTCGATTTCTTTGTTATCTCTAAATCTGGCACCGGTATGCAATTTGGCAGACTTGACTACTGATAATAAATATGTTGATGTAAAAGTTTTATTTCGAATAAATTCATTGAAATAAGATAAGGATTACAAAGTCATGTCCTCCAATTATCTTGTAGTCCATTAGTTAACTTAAATCTTTAACGCATGAATGTGATTACATAGAATAGTAAGATTCAGTTTTTTTTAGTGAAAAAGTTAAAAAAAATTGTTGAAATGTTGACATGAAAAAAATAACGCAGAAGTACATAGATAGAAATTACTACAGGAGCTGATGTAAATGTATGTACGTTTTTTTGTATCTTGATTTTAGGAGATTGTTATTAAATGTCGACGACTTTCTACTCCAAATACATTTTGTTTACTCTATAATTTTGATTAACCGAAAATTGCCCACAATATATAGAACATGGCATTTTGTATTTTACAGTCCGACAAATACTTTTGAATTTTTGAGATAAAAAAATATTTACAATCAGACAAATTTTATCCTTTTGTTTTCTTTGAGATAAAATTTTTTTGCACTAGATCTTTCATTAATAAGTTTAAGCGATTAGAAACGAACAAGCAACATCGGACACATCCAAATGTGTAGATAAGATGGTCAAGAAGTGACATAAATTCATAAAACAAAGGATAGACAAACTACACATAGCTTGGAGGAAAGTTAGGAGGATAGTGAAACAGTTTAATGCGATTAACCGCTTGAACGACTCTGGGTCTTCTACTGCTTCTTCGACTAACTTGAAAGGAGTCATCTTAAATTGTGACATTGAATACTGGTCTGTAGTCTCGGTTCTCACCAAAGTGATTACCGTTGCTTCTTCCGATCCCAAAAAGATCATTCCATAAGAAAGCAAAGCGACTAGGTAATTAAGGATTCTGTTTGGTTCTAAGACAAAAAGAAAGCTCACTTTAAAAAAGCGTAAATATGTCGAAAAGATTCTCTCTTCTAACGAAGAGGGTGGTGGACTCAATCTCTCCTGATCCTGGCAGGAGGAAATTTGAAAGAATATTTCTAGACATGAGACATCTAAAGGACTAGTAGTGATAGACAACATCATCTTCCGCACTACCACCTTAACTATAATCCAGCTTGTGATCCAACTATAAAAGCTTAAGTGAACTCCCCTAGGAATGATTTGCAACTTATAAGAACATTCACATATTCCAATCAACTCATCACAGCCACCCAACTTGGGATCTAAGATTACTCTACAACTAACTAAAACATAAGCTCCAATGACCAGAAAAAACAAACTATGATACCGCATAGCTTGCTCTAAGTGATATTGATTCACGTCCGAAGTAGGAAGGCAAAGAACAATAAGAACTTTGGGTTTTGAAGACCTTCAATGAGGTATACCAGCAATAATCATAACAGTAGCCAATTCAAGAAAATTTTCCCTATCTGCAAACAGCCCAGAGGACCAAAATCCGACAAAAAATGGCAGAGGGGAGTAGCGATAGGCACAAGACGCAATACTTTTCTCTCGTCTTGCTCCGACGGAAGCCATACCTCCTGGGTATTCCTATCTGGATCGCAACCCATGTGGTGAAAAGCTGGCCGTGAAAAGCAAACTGGTGGTAGAACGAGATTGGTGACAGTCAGACACGGCTGACTGTTTCCGATAACTGAGAAAACGATGATAATATACTCAAGACACCAAAAACAATCAGATCTACTAGAGAAAAATGGGATCTTGAAAAGTTGTAGATCTGCAGATTGAAGATGTTCTGCTAGTGGATCTTTAATCACCTTAGCCGTAAAGACCAGAGTGAGTGAAAGAGCCATCGACGCATGAGTCCTGAAGGTGCGATAGTATGACCCTTGATTTATCTTCGTCTGCTTTATAATTTATAGAACAGATGAAACTTGTGTTTTAACAAATGTAGAGATGATTTTGAAAACGTAGTTTTGGTTTAGCTTATGCAGTTTGAAAATGTTCTCTTAGGCCATGAGAAACAAATGAAGAAAAGTAGTTTCAAAATAAGCTCCATTACTCTCGACAATAAACATCAACGAGAAAAACATTAAAGCAAGTTAAACCAAATGCTAAGCGGATTTTATTTAAGTCCATCAAAATAATAACATATGGATCATAGTTTAGTCGGAATGATCAAAGATGATTGGCCATATTGGACTAATCTGATTGACAAAAATCAAGAAGACTATAATGTTTATTAACAACCATAAATATGCATTTAACAAAAAAAAAAAAAAAAAACCANATTTAAAAAAAAAAAAAAAAAAAACCATAAATATGCAAAGCTCCACACGACAAGTACATTACTAATTGACAAAGCTTTATACACAGGATTTTATATATTTTGTCAATTTGATACTATGGTTATGTATATCTCCAAAACTTTTCTCTTCTTTTATTAGATACTAAAATATTTAATTTTTATGGATAAGTTTAAGTGAACGAATTAAATTCTATGTACATAATCATAAATATTTCTAACTACTGAATTTCATAGATTAATTTAAGTTTCAGCGTGGGATAACTATACTTAACAAAAAATAAAATAAATAAAATAAAATTACCGTGTATAGATGATTGAAACATTGAAAAAAAATTATTACTCTTGGTGGAAAAAATCACTCCATAGTCAAGCTACAAGCTTTTTCAAATACATGGCTATATGTTTGTCCAATTGCAAAGACTAATATTATTTTTCAATAAATAAGATTGCGCCCACTTGCAATAACCCAGCAAATTAAAGGGAGGAAACTAAACAAAATCTGGTAAATGTCTCCCACAAAACGAAGTGGACACTGTATCATTGCAGCTCATATGCAAATGATTTCATGGTCACTACTACCAGAAAATAAAATAATTTTCCACAACATTTTCGACGGACATTGAGTTCGTCTTAAATTTTCGATGAATTTCTGTTGGTTTTTCAAACAGTAAAAATTTATTAAAAATCTATTGATAATTACCGACAAATTCAAAGCATCGAAAATCCGACATATATTTTCGACAAATTTTCTACGGAGACAGATTCTGTTGAAAGTTCGTTAGAAATTTCAACTAATGTACTAGCTATTTAAAAACTGTACGAGATGTCAAGATTTATGACGTAATAAACCGTCAGAAATCAATGGATTCTTTTGGTTTATATAAACAAGAAACATTAATAACATAAATGCACACAAATACTATACAAATCTTTAAAGCTTTCTCAACAAAACAACGATTAATTCAATATATGTCGTATCTTCGGTCGTGGATGGACGAAACAATGATGGATCCGGATATGAATTTACTTGTTGACGAGTATACAAGAGGTGTAGACAAGATTTTAAAGTTGGCTTGGAAAAATCGTCAGTTGAAGTGACCATATTTCGTTTTTAATAATTATCACAATATCATGATTGGTTTAGTATGAAATCATTTATATTGCAATGTATTTATATGTGGTTATAAGATTTGGTATTTGTAATTGGTTTAGATGGTTGATGGTGTGGATCCATCTTATTTGGATGTATTGGAGACGGTTCACACCAATAAGATTACGAGACCGATCCAGGATCCTATCGGTAGAGAAGTCACTGAAACAACAAAAAAGAGAACCGAAGAGATTTGCTTCAATCAGCTGTTTAGCGAGAGGTCCTTGCCACTTCTCTTATCAACACCATCCTTATATAGGGGTACCTTTCTTTTTATTAAAGATGTAACTTTATCAACTATATCAATTTACTTACTAATTGTAAAATTATTTGTAGGAGACATCGAAGAAAAAACAAGTTTTTTCCCTCTCTCGACTAAGCTTTCCTCTCAAATTCAAATCGTAAGTGTTCTATAGATTTCTAGGTTTTTTTCCAATCTATATTACACTAACTTTTTAATTACCTTTTTCCTCAATATCGACAGAGGCATACTATGTATCGTAATCTTTTATAATTTCGCAAATATAATCTTAAAAAAAAAAGTTGTACTGCTAAAAGGAATGTGTGCGAATTAAACGACATTATATGTATATATTTATCAGATGAGAAATTATAATAGAAAAATACCACTAGATATACATAATATGTTCTATAATTAAAACAATAATCCCTAAGCCTACGAACAGAACTTGGATTCATCCCCTATGGTGAAATCTCTAATTCACATTAATTCTTGAGACCAATCAAACTGCCACATAAAATTAGTAAAAAAACATTTTTAAAAAAACATAAAAAAAGAAATATGTCTCTTTCGATAGTGTTTAAAACAGCAAAAAAAAATGTCTTCTTTTGATAGTGATTCCACAAAAGAGAGGAAGCAAATCAATCTAAATTCTTTGACAATTTTAATCATTTCGAAAACAATAATAAGTAAGAAACAAAATATGCTAGAAACGCCGAACTAGAAACACCGGAAGTAAGAAAGAAAACAAAACATGTCTTCTTTCACATTTAAAATAACAGAGATTTATGATGATCCAGCATAACTCTTGTCGAATCCCTACAAAATATAAAATATAAAATAATTAAAACATAACATATAACTCAAATATAAATAATATAGAGAACTAATTATTTACCTAGAGCAATTGTGAAAAAGAAACTTCATCATGTAAAGCTGGATCAGTGGTAGGAACAAGTAACTGGGTATCATGAGGAAGAATTGAGTCCTGAAAAATATACATTTTGATTAAATCCCAAAATTTGATGAAAATTGAAAAACAAAAAAAAACTATGTATCAAATACCTGAAATTTGTTGTAGCATTACTGGATGATGTTGATATACCACGGTCATCCATTTATTAGCTTTCATAAGTTTCTTTTTCTTTTCCTCCATCTTTTCGAGCAACTGAAAGACAGCTTCATCTGCACACTGGATTAGTTCTATATTTTTCAGCAGCAATATAAGCAGTCTCGCGGAAAATATGACATAAATGACTATATCGCTTTCCGATCGACTGCTGAACTTTATCATTAGGTGTCGATGAATGATAAAAAGATATATTTCACGCTTTAACCTCTTTACTCCATCGATTCAGAATGTAGGTAGTTGGACTTCTTCTAACACCCTTCTTTGCCAACACTTTCAACGCATGACGACATAAGATTCCAGCAAAAGAAAACTTCATACAACTACAATATGCCAAACACATAACCTATGTTTTGTTTCAGGGAACACTTTCCCTATTGCCTTTGCCATTGCTGCACATTGGTCTGTAAGAATCGTTTGCGGTTGTTTTCCATACATTGGTTATGTGTTTGGCATATTGTAGTTGTATGAAGTTTTCTTTTGCAATAGCAAATACATTAGGAAAACAAACCATATCCATGGCCTTTCTCTCTCTTTCTCACCCACTCTCTCTTTTTCTCACTCTCTTTCACTCGCTCATTGTTTTCTCACCCCTTATAGGTAATATACAAACTACTGCAGATATACGGACTAATGCAATTTATTTTTGGGTTTATGGTTTATTTTTCTGTGTATAGGATTTATTTTTATGTGTTTAGGGTTTATTTTTAGGGAAATTACACCAGATAACATCCAAGTATCCTAATATTAAGAATATAACCTACACTCATAGCTTCACTCTCTCTCCCCCACAACATTATATAGTATATGCAATATTGCCCTCATAGCTTCAGTCTGTCTCTCACTCTCTCTTTCTCATCGTGTCAATCACTTGCTTATCTTTGTTTTTCACCTTTCTGTCTATAATATATGAACTACTCAATTCACTTAAGTAGTCGGCCTACTAGTTCATATATTGTTAGATTTTGGATTTATCTTTTGGGGTTCTCGGATTATATTTTGGGGTTTAAATTTTGGGGTTTTGGGTTTATATTTTGGGGTTTTGGGTTTATATTTTGGGGTTTTGGGTTTATATTTTGGGGTTTTGGTTTTATATTTTGGGGTTTTGGGTTTATATTTTGGGGTTTTGGGTTTATATTTTGGGGTTTTGGATTTATATTTTGAGTTAATGGTTTATATTTTGGGTTTAGGGTTTATATTTTTGGGTTTAGGGTTTATATTTTGAGTTTAGGGTTTAGATTTTTGGTTTAGGGTTTAGATTTTTGGTTTAGAGTTTAGATTTTTGGTTTAGGGTTTTATGGGGTTTTTGGTTTATATTTTTGGGGTTTGGGCTTATATTTTGGGGTTTTGGGTTTATATTTAAGAGTTTGTGTCACTATTCACTATCTCATAAAATATAAATCCATTTTGAATAATTTTAATTATTTTAGATGTACAAAAAAATGTGTTTTTTAAGATAAATTTTTTCATTTTATTATTTCAATTTACATGAATTTATTTGCAAAGATATTAAAAGGGGTGAAATTGTTGGAATTCGTACCGATTTATAACTTTTTATAAATATTAATTACGAATTTATATTTTCAGGATTCGTGCAAATAATGAATTAGACCTAAATCTTAAGGTATAAAATATACTTGGTAATTACGCAGCGGAAAGGTTAACTAGAATTAGTCAAGGTTTCTGAGCACTCCAAGTGCCGTGCCTCTACCGGTATCCACACGCACACAAACTGGATCGAACTGGTATGCTAGTACCAACGAGATCAAATCTCAAAAGAGTCGTCGCAACGAACTATTCGTCTCTGCCTCTTTTCTCTCTAGGGTTTTTGTTCTAATCTTACGTTAATTATTAATCTCATCTTTGCTAACACATTAGCGTGTATATATATACACATAACATACGTTCATGTAATCAATGGGCCAAGCCCAAGTGAAAAAATATTCATAATCACCTTGCTAAAATCACGTGATTACAAATTACAATTATAAATAATGTTATTTTATATCTTGTATAACATATAAATAACAACATTATTAAACTCCAATAAGTTTTATGATCCAATTTTCTTAGGTGTGTGACCCTGTAGGATTATATAATATTATGGATTCATAAACCATAGAGTATAAGCGGTCTCTAGCAAAACATTATAACCACCTAATATTATATAATT
>OVBE01012621.1:0-13250 GCA_900406425.1 Iberis pinnata
TGAATTGGTGTTGAATTAATATGTGGAGGAGAGAAGTGATGATGTGGAAGGATAAAAATGAAAAAGAGGGGTTGAATTATTTGAACCATTGTAGATAGCCTAATAGATTACGTGACAAAAAAAGTCAACGGTCTCTTTTTGTACGTATTTGATACGAATATCATTAGCTACTTAGTTGTCTAAAATTTTTCTTCTTTCAATTTTGTATTGTCAAACAAATTTAATCATATATTCAACGGTCCGAAATTATGGAGCACAAATTTTGGAAAAAGGAGAAGAAAAAGATAAAGAGACTACATGGATTTGTTTAATGGTTGTTCGAGAAAGCACTCACGAGTCACATGCAATATCTATTTATCTTCCTTTCGTTTTTAATTTATTTTTAATGGCCAATAAAAGAAGTTGGAACTATGTTTGCAAACATCTAATTAACTGAATGTTTGCAAAAGTTGATAAAAATGGCCCTCTCTCCTTGAAATCTCTTTCTACGCACTTTTTTTAAGAGTCGTTTCATTTTTTACGGAGATCTCCTTGGTTCCTTTTCTGGATTTTCTTTTCATTGTATGCGACCAACCAGCTCTTTTCTCTTTCACAGTCGCTTCGCTTCTCCCTTCTTATTCTCTAACATAGCTCTTGAGTACTCTAATTCCTACCTTCTAACTTATGTCTCCTTCCATATCTTCTCTCTATCGCTTCTTCTATATCATGACTCATTTTCTCTACATTCATTTCACTTCCCAAATTCATCTCTCCTTCCTATGACATCTCACTTCCTCTGTTCTTCTTCTTGCCCCTCTCTCTATTTTGCCTCTTGCGTTACTCACTCCCTTACTTTCTCTTTTCTAATGTCTGGTGATCTCTGGCGCCATATGCAAAACCTTACCCTCGGATCTCACATGCATCCCCTTTGCCTTCTTCCGGACACTCGCCGGACCCTGGACATCAACAACCGGCTCAGTCTTCTTGTCCGGGGGGGGGGGGGGAATCCANTGGGATGAAGAAAACACTACCAAAGGCTTGGCTTCTTCATGATCGGGTCACTGGTCAGTTCAATGATGATGGAACGATTCAGTTCTACTTTCGCGAAGAGCATCATCTCCTGTCTGTGCTAGATCGTGGCCCTTGGTCCTTCCGCGATTGGATGATTGTCATGGATCGTTGGACCCATCGTTTTTATCCGGATTATCTCTCCACCATTTCCTTTTGGGTGTAGATCTTAGGCCTTCCAAACGGATACCGTACCGGCACAGTTGCTGAAGACATTACCCGTGAAATAAGTTATATGGAGGGATTTCGTTTGGTTGAAAGTATAAAGGATTTCAAGGCTGAAGTTTGGGCCAGACTCAAGATGCCTGCTGCTTTACCACTCGTCTTTGTACGCACTCTTCACTTGGATGATGGTCGTGAACCAGTGGCAATCCGTTTTGTTTATGATCGGCTTCGCCGGTTTGACTCTCGCTGTGGTCTCTTCAACCATGACTTAGCTCTATGTAATCTATCTCCAGATCCCCAGCCTCCTCAAGATCAAATTGATGCTCTACTCCTTGACATACCACAAGACGCTCAGCCTCCCTTGCATGTTGCACCTGAGCAACCCCATGGGCACTCATCAACTCTAAGCTCACCATCTTAGGCTGGTGATCCTTCCCACGCTTCAAGTTTACCATCTGTTGACCCCCCCCCCCTTGAATTTTGACTCTTATTACATGGGGTATTTCGTGGATGACCCCATGGCTTATAGCTCTTCTCTTGTTTTTTCACCAATCAATCCCCATTTGTATGAACCTAGTCAAGCTAGTGGCACTTCCTTACCTTTCAGAATGCGCAAAGCCATTAAGGAGCACATTGATGCCAGCCCAACTAGTAGAACTCGTACTAGCTCAGATGCTTGTCAAGACGGTGTGGTGGCTGCCGAAGAGCCACCAGAGGAGCCATGATCATTCTACATTGGAACTGTCAAGGGCTAGAGAGCCCCTTGACAATTCGTTATCTTCAAGATATTCGGCGCCTCCACAAACTGGATATCATGCCCCTCACGGAAACAAAGCAATCTACTCCTTTTATCTATAAGCTTTGTAATAAATTAGGTTTTCATAACTTTTGGACAATGCCACATGTTAGGCGAGCATGGGGCTTAGCTATCTTTTGGTCGTCCCCTCTTTCTTTTAGAATCTTTGGTACTACTACGACTCACCTTTTTCAGCTTATGTTGTAAGCCCTTCGGAACCTCCGTTTTACCTTCATTATGTATATGGTTCTTCGATTTACTCGTCTCGTATGCGTCAGTGAGACTTATTGTCCCGTCGTTTGTCATCTGGTCCATCGCATTCCAATTCTCGTTTACTCATTGGTGATTTTAATGATATCTTATTTAATCAAGAAAAATCAGGTGGCCCTCTTCACCCTCAATATACTTTCAAGGGCTTTCGTACTTTTGTCTCACTGCTCGGACTGCAAGATATCAAGACTGTAGGTAATCGCTTCACATGGTGTGGACGTAGGCATTCCCATTTTGTACGCACTATGATCGATAGGGAAATGGCCAATATTTACTGGCATGATCTATTCCCCGATGCTACTTTACGGCCCTTGAGTTGGGTGGACTCTGATCATAAGCTCATTCTAGTGAATACGATGGGTTAGTGGTCTACTAGGCCCAATCTTTTTTGTTATGACTCTCGTTGGCGTTCTCTACCTTCATTACATTCTACTCTATCAACCACTTGGTCTCATCTTCGTTCCACTATGGTTGTGTCTGATTTTTTCTACCACTCTCACCCATTGCCGAACTGCATTGTCTAAATGGAGGTCCAAGCATAACACTAACTCTCGAAAACAAATTACTAACCTCCATACTCAAATAGACAGAGAGGTTTCGTCAACAAATCCTGATCTCGATCATACAAATTGTCTTAAACAAGAACTTGCGACTCAATATCGCCTTCAGGGGGAATATTGGCGTACAAAGAGCAGAGTTACTTGGCTAAGACAAGGTGACAGAAACACGACTTTCTTTCGTGTTAAGACCAAGCAACATCGTTTCCGCAATCACATTACCTATATTCGATCTTCCGATGGTCACGATTGTTTCCAACCCTCTCAAATACGTCACATTATCCTTCATTACTTCCATACACTCTACGCTTCGCCTCCTCCTCCCGATGCGTCGCCTTTACTTGCCCATGTTCCTCTCAGAGTCAACTCCGATATCAATGACTCCTTACTAATACCACTAACACCAAAAGAATTATACAAAGCCTTGTTTGAAATGTCCAGTGACAAATCACCTGGTCCATATGGTTTTGGTCCTAGCTTCTACAAAGATCATTGGCACATTCTTAGAACAGGATATCTTTACGGTGGTTTAGACGTTTTTTGCAAAAGGGTTATTTGATACCAATCTTAATCACACTCACATTTATCTCATTCCCAAGAATGACAATCCTCAGGTTATCTCCGATTACCGTCCCATTAGTTTGACGAATGTAATCTACAAGATCATCTCCAAGGTTTTGGAAAATCGTTTGCGGCTATGGTTACATCAGATAATTTCAGAACACCAATATGCTTTTATACCCAACCGTTTAATGACCGATAATGTCCTTATCTCTCATGAGCTATTACACTCTTTGGGTATCCGTACTCTCAAATCCCCATTCCTGGCCTGTAAGCTTGATATTAGCAAAGCTTTTGATAGAGTTAATTGAGACTACTTACGCCAGATCATGACCAAAATTGGCTTCCACTCTACTTGGATCTCTTGGGTTGTGTTACAACCCCTACATACTATGTTCTTATTAATGGACACCCACATGGCCACATTGTTCCCTCCAGGGGATTACCCCAAGGGGATCCACTAGGGCTGGACATAATAACCGGAACCGAAGAACCGAACCGAACCGAACCAAAAAAACAAGTTCGGTTTGGTTCCGGATCCGATTGATTTACCCGAATGGATCTAATTATAGAGATCCATGGTTCTCGGTTCGGTTCGGGTAAGAACCGAAAACCAAAAAAGGAACCGAAAGTACCCGAAAGAACCAAAATTACCCGTTGGTTCGGTTCCGAAATGGTTCTTAATTTTTAGAACCAAACCGAACCAAACCGGTTAGGGACCGAACCGAACCTAACCGAATTTCTTTTGGATCCTAAATGGATCTTCTTTTGCTAGAACCGAAAGAACCGGAACCAAAGAGAACCGAACCGAACCGAACCGTTTATCCGAACGCCCAGCGCTATGATCCATTGTCCCCGTACTTGTATTTTCTATGTACATAAGGGCTATCCGCACTCCATCATCATTTCACTACCATTGGCACCCTACATGTCATTCATGCTTCAAGATGCAGTCCACCTATTTCACACTTTTTGTTTGCATATGATTCTTTGATCTTCTGTCGAGCCTCAATCCAGGAATGCACTACACTTAAAAACATTCTATCTCTATACGCATTTATCTCTGGTCAACATATTAACTTTGATAAGTCATCCTTACTGTTTGGGAAGGGGGTACCCAATTCTTTACGTCATCCACACATGGTCACTATACGGTTCGATCAGGCTATCATTTCCTTCGTCAATAATTCTATGATGCACCAAATGCTCTATTTAAGACTATTGGGAATTGGAATGTGCCACACAAGCTTAAGTTGTTTTAGTGGAGTATTCTCCGGAATGCATTACCTAAGTTTGCCAACCTGCATCATCAAACTGTTTTACTCTCTCCTAATTGTCCCCGTTGTGACACAGGGTCTCCAGAAATGATCACACACCTTCTTTTCCAGTGTGGGGGTAAGCAAGGAAGTTTGGGAACTATCACCTATTACAACCATCTCCTTAACTCCCCTAGTAACCCCATGACTACTTGCGTGAACTTCTAAATGCTAAGCCCACCACTACCGAGCCTCCACTATTTCTATTCATTGGCTGGTCCATCTGGAATAGTTAGAATAACATTATTTACGATAACAAGAAGTGGTTCATTTCTCAGATTATAGCTAACGCCATATACTACCATCATGGAATACTGCAGTCTCGTCTAACCCTCCACCTATTCTTTCACATATGATACCCCACTCCGCCTACCATAACACCAATTCTAGCCACATAGCTGTCCATGTTCCCTATCTGTGTTGTGTGGACGCCTCATGGATATCGGTACTTGACCCTATAGGTCTTGCATGGGTTTTATTTGATAATCACTACAATATTGTTCTCTGAGGTAGAATGTCAGCTCTGCCTGTAGAGCCATATCTTCATGCTGAAGCTCTCGCTCTCAAGCATGTTGTGACATCGCTTCGAAGCCTATGTATGCTTTGCCACTGATTCCAAGATTTTGTTCGACACTATCACTCTTATGGGTACATGACAGACTGCTAGACATACCACCACACCAATTTGCCTGGATATTATTTCCATCAATAAGTCAACGTCAATTCAGCACATACCATGATCACATAATGTTATTGCTGATAATTTGGCAAAATATGCGCGCATCAATAATTATGATTCTGTAATTTGATGGAATGTACAATGATTCTCTTTAATCAAAATTTACAGTTGACAAAAAATATGAATGTTTGCAAAACATCTGATTTTTTCCAATCACATTAACTATTTTAATGTTTACAATCTGACACTTACTTGTGTAATAAAATATTTTTATTTTATATTAAAGGGTTAATTGGTGAAATATATATATCTTTTATCAAATTAGGTGAATATACATAGTGGTGTATTATTAGTTTTTTGGTATTATTATACACCCATTATCTCTTTTTTAACCCCCTCTCTCCCTCTTTCTCTCTCTCTCTCTCCCTCTTTCTTTCACTCTCTTGCGAATTGATTTTTTTAAAGACAATTGTTAATTTTATCCTCTCATCTTATTATTACAAATTAATACATTCATATTCAAATATAAAAAAACACAATGTTATACAAAAATACATATTTGTTCTTCTTCTAAATCTAACATGATTAAAATTATTTGAAATGAATATATATATATATTTAACTCAATAGTGAGTAATGACCCTAAACCCAATATATATACCCTAAACCCCAATATATACCCTAAACCCAAATATATACCCTAAATCCCAAATATATTCCCTAAACTCCAAATATATACCATAAACCCTAAATATATACCATAAACTCCAAATATATACCCTAAGCCTAAAATATATACCCTAAACCCAAAATATATATCATAAACCCGAAACTATATTTCAGTAGTCTGTATATCTGAAGTAGTTTGTATATTCTGAAAATGGGTGGAAAAAAGCTTTATTTGTATTATATACCCTAGACCCAAAATATATATGTTAAACCCAAAATATATACCATAAACCTAAATATATACCTTAAACCCATAATGTATACCCTAAACTCAAAATATATACCCTAAACCCGAAAATAAAATTTAGTAGTCCGTATATCCGAAGTACTTTGTATATTCTGAAAAGCGGTGGAAAAGAAGCTTTACTTGTATTATTTAAGTGTAACAAACATATATCAAAAACAAACTCTGAAAATGAGTGAAAAAAATGAGTAAGCGAGAGTGAGAGAAAGAGAGAGTGAGAGATGGATGAGAAAGAGAAAGGATAAAATAGCATTATTGAAAAATTGTTAGTGGAGAGAGAAATAGCGTAGGCTTATAAGTCATTTAGTTAATTATAGAGTAATATATATATATATATATATATAGAGTTCCCCTATTTTAAATGAAGTTTCAAAAATAATTTTATATTTTACATAAGTTGATGATCTATATTTTGGGAATTTTTAAAAAATACTATTTTTTAGTTTTAGTTTTTAAAATACAACATACTCTCAATTGTTCTTAAACTACAACAAAAAATAGTTATAACATACTAGTCCAATTGTTCAAATGAATAAAATCTTATTAAAAGGATAATTTACATGCACAATCAAATTCAAACTCTGATATGATAAAGTAACTATTAAGTCATTTGTTTATCACTATCTATAATGTTGACTGGTTTATAAATTTCATTTGAATGTATCAAGTTGATTTACAATAAGAATGATTTTGGGAGTGTGTAAAAATTTAAATCGTTTGTATTTATGTTTGCCAACTAAACGATATTTCATTGCACGTTTTCAATGAATTAAATTCAAATGTGTATATTATTGTTTTATAAGACTTTAGATTAAAGAAATAACTTTCAAAACTTAAATTCTATCAAATCTCATAAAACTCATAAGTTGTGTCACAACTTTGACATTTCTTTATACTAGGACGTTTATCTGCGCTACGCGCGAGTTAATGTTTCCAATTATGTTTGACATAGTTAAGTCTTTGATAATATACGTTCGAGATTCTGTGCGTACGTAAGCAAGAAAACTAAAAGTTTATATTTTTTATAAAAGTCTAAACATAATAGTTATGCATAAAATAAAATGGCATGTACAATAGTCAAATAATTTTATTATTTTTGAGTTCTCAAGACACATAAATTTGGTACCAGAAGCTATATGAGAAAGTGATAATGATCTGCAACCACATATTATTCTAAATATGATCTTAATAGCAATTCTTTTTTGTTTACATCAATTCGTTCTTCATATGAGTTCATGTGTTCCAAAAATCATATGAAGAATCTATGAGTACTACATGATAGCTAAATCTATAATCAACAAATTAACAAAATGATTCTTTTAATTATATGATTATATCTCTATCCGACCACTAACAGTAACTAAAAACTAAAAGGTCCAAAATATTATCATTGTATCAATGCTTAATTACTTAAAAATTATTTATTCAATTTTTGGAGCTGGTATAAACCCACGAAGCATAGAAAATTAAAGATCAAACTAATTTAGATGATCAAATGTTTTAATGTGTGTGTTAGCACCTCAATCTCAATCACACTCCCTTCTTTCGGAAAAAATCACATTTCCTATTCTCTGAATGTTTATATGTAAGACAACTATTAGCTTAACACTTTTGTAACAACCTGGTATAGATACAAATATCATTTTAGTATTTAATTACACTATAAAAGCGTTTTCACTCTCTTAGCCCTTCGAATTTTTATCTTTGTTTTCTAGTTTTGCTCCTTTTGTTAGGGTTTTCAGTCTTATAACTCTGTTTTCTATCAGTCTTACAATAGCATATTTACTTATAAACGTTTGTAGAACTCAATCACAGTGTAAAAAAGAACCCAATCAAGCCCCTCTACTTTATAATTCTGAAGTTACAAATGACCATAAAGTGTTTAGATTCTATTTGTTATTTATGCCATTTCTTTAAAAAAATCTCACATCTCTGCCACAACAAAATGCTATCAAATTCGCCAACCTCTCATTTTAAAGTGCCGCACAGCTTTTACTTCCTCCTAAAGATTCAAAAAGAACGACAGAGAACAAACAAACCATAAAAGAACCTAACATCCCCAACAAATACAGACTTTTTGATTCAATTTTGAACTAAAACTTGTAAATCCATCAATGGAAATGTGCAAAGAAATTGAATTTAAGAGATATTCTACCAAAAGTTGGAGAGTCTCAGGCGAAGCGCATATAATGAATCATTTAACATCGGTCCATCGATAATCCTTTAGTCTACCTTCGTAGAGAACATTAGGAGCTTCAACGCCATTATGAGACGATGTTGTTTTTGGAGAATCCATTGGTTATTCTTGAATTCTCTCATCCTCTTCACCTTTATCTTTCTCACCAAAAGTTAAATCTCAAGTGACTGTAAACGGAAGAAAACACGAAAACTCATAAGCTAAAGGGTCTAAATGGTAACAACGAATCAAGGGGTGTCGGAGAAAAAAATTTGCGGAGCAGTGCAGTTTAACTACTGCTCGGACGGAAAGCGGGACAAGTGCAGTTCATGTGGAAAGCAGATAAGTGCGGTTCATGTAAAATATGCGGTAGCGAATTGTTTCTTAATGGTTACAAAAACAACGTTGCTGAACAAATATTGTAAAAAACTTATTTTTATATTTTCAACCTAATCAAAGCAAAATACTTTCAATTTTAATTAATTAAAAGTGTAATATTTCTTTATAACATCATCAATTTTGTGGTATTTTGAAAATTCCCTTATTTTAGTGGTAATTTTGTAAGATAAGTTTGTAGTGGTACTTATTTTATTTTTGCGTTTATAGTTTAATTTTTCCACATTCATATTTAGTTTTGGAGTTTAAATTTAAATTTAGAATTTTTAAATTTTTTTGATGTATATTATTTTTGAAAATAATTTTTTTTTTTTAAAAACTATATTTTTGAAACGTAATACAAATACTTTTTATAACAAAAACTTTATTTTTCTTTTGAAACGTAATAACAATCACAATAATAATTAAAAAATAATTAAAGCAATTATTTTTTTGTTAATTATTTTTATTAATTATAGGATCCACAAGTTGATGAGGTGGATAGCTTAAGAGGAGAGTAACAACTCTCTCATTATATAATAGATAAAAATTATAAGAAAGAATTACATTCATGTGAACCTTATAATTTTTGTACACATCATTTTCACCCAAATTATTTTTGCTCAATTATTGTATAGTAAATTATTTTTTATATTTATATATTTTATATCAAAATTCATAATATTTTTTCCTCTATAAATAGAAACTTGTTTCATTTGATTTGGACAAAAAAAATCATCAATGGATCTCAATAATAATCATTTTAATACCCAATACGAAAAAAACTGCAATACAAGAAATAAATCTGCAATACAATAAATAAATCTGCAATACAAAAAATAAATATGTCGTATTGCATCTAAGTTTTCTTAATTTTAATATTTTAATTAAAAACAACTATCTTGTGTTTATTATTTGTACAAATAATTTAAGTAAAACAAGAAAATAATTTTTTCAAAAGATATGATTTTAATTGTCTTAATTTAGTTCTAATTGATTATTATTAATTTTAGTCATAGAATTATGAATGTAAGAAAATATAAAATATATGAAATAAAAGTGGTGGGGTAGGAGGTTGAATTTTATTAAACAAACCATTGTAGAGTATAAAAGTTGAATATGTGTTAAATTAATATGTGGAGGAGAGAGATGATGATGTGGAAGGCTAAAAATGAAAAAAGAGGGGTTGAATTATTTGAACCATTGTAGATAGCCTTATATGTCATAAGAATTCCTCACTATTAGTTACATTTGAAGAAATATCTACTTATTGAAATATTGAATAATACTCCCTCTGTTTTTATATATAGGATGTTTTAGAGTAAAAAAATTGTTTTTAATTAGACAATTTTCTCACATTTCAATGTAGCTTTAATTGCAAAGTACAAATTTCAAAATGCATTAATTAATAATTTGTAAATTTAATAAAATATTATTGGTTTAAAATCATAGAAAACTGTACATTTAAGAAAACAAAATATTTATGAGTAACAATAATTTTGTTTTTTTAATAGGTGTGAAAAACTCAAAAACATCTTATAATTAAAAACAGAGGGAGTATATATGAAAAAAGAATAATATATATGTATATATATAGTATATAATAAAAACATAAAATATTTAAATATGTTATTTACCTATATGCACCTTTATTTTTATATTTAATCATACTTTTGGAAAATAACATATTAAAATAATATATTTCCCTATAACACTACTTTTTAGTATATATTTTATTATAATATATTATATATTCACTTTTATTAAAATGTTTTAATTAAAATTAAATATGCATTTTATATAATTTTTTGTGCTATTATTATTTTAAAATTTATCTTATAAAAAAAAGTAACTCCGCGCATATCACAATTTATCGACTAGTTACCGGGTTTGCTCTCTCTTCTCTTGTGTTATGTTAGTATGAGTTTGGAGATAATCTAAAAGTAGGTTAGTGTTTCTTGTGAGTGAAGGTATATTGGAATTGGTGTGGAGGAGGAAGTGCAATTGTTCTTTTACTTTATCAAATCTGAGGGGAACCCAAAAGAAGATTCTCTTCTTCTCTGGCTAACTGGAGGGCCTGGTTGCTCTTCCATTTATGGCCTTCTTTTCGAGAATGGTGATTCAAAAATATAAAAACATTTCTTTTAAAGCACCTTCTATGCTTCTGATTACTTTCATGTTTCATTAATTTCGATAGGGCCTATCACTATGAAGTTTGAGGTTTACAATGGAACTCTTCCTTCATTGGTCTCTACTACATATTCATGGACTAAGGTAACATAAATAGTTTAATGTATTTTAAAATATAACGAATCAGAAAAAACCTGTTCCGGTGGGCATCGTAGTTTACGGCGACGGCGAGTCTCTTAGGTTCTCTATTAGGCTCGGGTTCTAGGGTTTCTTCATTTGGTCCGGGCCTTATGTTGGGCCTTTGTAGCCCATCCTAGGATGTTGGGTTTTGGAGTTGTAATTAGTTTGATTTGGGATTTGGGCTGGTTTTTTGTAATGGGCCACATCGGTACCATTATATGTTTAATTTGAAAACTTTTTAACAAAAAAAAAAATCAGAAAAAACCTGATGAAGAATATTTTTCATCAGACTTCGAACATAATATTCTTGGATCAGCCTGTTGGAACTGGCTTCTTCTACTCAAGAACTCAACTTTTATATAAACTGTGATACAAGGGAGGCCAAACGAATCCATGAGTTTCTTCAAAAGGTAACATATCTATTGCATCTTACATCTGACGTAAGATAAGACATAAAATAGTATATACGGACTTGTATGTTAACCTTAACTTCACAAAGTAGACCTCAAGAAGCTATCTCTTGTTATTGTTGTTGTTGTTGTGCAGTGGTTAGGCAAGCATCTGAAAGTGCAAAGGAGTCAAGAGTCTTTTCAAGTTTTGGAAGCGTAGTTAGTTAAGAAAAGGAAATGAAGAAGAGTGTTGAGCAAGGAATAAAGAAGTAGAGGAAAAAGGAAAAGAAGAAAAGGAAAAAAGAGAAAGGAAACAAGATGAAAAAGGGAAAATGAATCGCAAGGAGATGTTGTGCCGTGAAGAGCTTTACTAGGGTTAAGCTTTACTATAGTCAAGGCAAGAGAAAAAGGTTAAACAGTTCTTTTGGCTATCTAAGTTTGAGAGTTGTAAGAACGCGAGAATATGTGTGAGTGTTTGTTTACGTAAAAAAGCAGAGAGTCAGAGAAAAAGATTGAAAGAAACAAATTCAGTGTAAAAGAATTTGAAGCTGTATTGTATTTTGTCTCAATAAAATTGAAAAGTTTAAAGAGTTTCATCTGTTATAGATTTTTATACTCTTTCAGAATCAAGACTTTTTAAGTAACCCTTTCTATGTTGGTGGAGATTCTTATGCCCGTAAAATTGTTCCAGCCCTTTTCAAGAAATCTCAAAAGGTATTGTTTTGTGATTGATATCAATCCTCAAGACTTGTTTTTTATTCATTAAGTTATTTCTAAGAGAATAACCATGATCATGCAGGCAACTATATATGCTGCAAACCTCCAATAAATCTTCAGGTACATTGTTATTTCTTGCTTGTTAGTACTCTTTCCATTTCACATGGCTAAAAAAAAAACATACTCCCTCTATTTGTAAATATACGAAGTTTTAAAGATTTCACTAATATTAAAAAAAATAATATATATATATATATATATATAATTTTAATAGTAACATTTTTTTGTCACACCAACTTCTAAAATCTTTAAGACAATAACAATTTAATAAATCCATTGTTTTTAATAAACGTTTATTCATTAAATAAAAAATTTTCATTAAAAACTATAAAACATTTATTAATATCAAACAAAAAAATTCTAAAAAATCTTCTGATAAACAACAGAATTACTACAAGAAAAAGAGAGCGAAACTGACGGAAATATCTGACGGATAAAATCCGTCAGATATTTACGACGGATTTAGTGACAGAAAACAAGACCGTCAGAAATTTCTGACGGCATTTGTGACGAAAAGTTTCTGACAGGTGGGACCCGTCAGAAACCCGTCAAAAATTTTGCCCGATTTAATAAAACCGTTAATAGCCGTTGCCAACAGATAGATTTGATATTTCTGACGGGTATACCCGTCAGAAAATTCTCTATATAAACAAAACCTTCTCCTTCCATTATTTCACACACAAATTCACAAACATTTAAAGTTCTAAAATGNAGTGTCGCCAACCTCGGGGCAACAGTTGTAAGTTAACATGTCTTTGTGCTTTATGTCGGAATAATCATCATGTTAGGGTAGACATAGTCCGGAATCATTTGTATATGAATGGTTTTTTGCCGACTTATAAGGTTTGGTACTTACATG
>OVBE01012622.1:0-13250 GCA_900406425.1 Iberis pinnata
CGTAATATCCTCGGTTTTGGGTCAAAGGGGTTGACTGGAATCGGGGTGTTACATGGTCCAGCTAAGTGAATTGGACACTAGTTGGGCAGTTGGGCCGAGCTGGTCAGTTTGGCAGTTGGGCCGAGCTGGTCAGTTTGGCAGTTGGACGGTTATGGGCCAAATTCTATAAATAGAGTGCCTTAGCCCCCTTTCCGCGGATGCACAAAACCACAGAAAATCTCTAAAATTCGACTAAGGCATTTGAGTGCAGAATTAAGAGCAAAGTAGGCGTGATCGGATAAACGGACGGGCAGAACGTGAGTCTATTCAGTCCGAGTGCGAAAATGGCGGGTTCGGTGCATAATTCACCGATAAAGACTAAGTTGAGTGCAAATGGACCGCGACTTCGGCCAAGGCTCCATCTCTTAGCCAACCCGGCGATTCTGTCCCTCTAAACGACGAAGTCCATGAGTGAAGAACCGTGCGGATGGTCATGCGCAATTTAATACCTTTGCATGGTCGCATGGTCGAATTTCATGGGAACTAACTGATTAAGCGGATAAGGGGATTTCTGGCCAGTCTGTTGATGCAGATTCAAGGTGAGGCGGATGGGACAAGTGATTGGGGAACGGGTGATTCCGCTAGTACTTACCCAATCCGACCAAGACCCTTGGTCCGAATCCGCGGACTGCCTGGTTTCCCTGAAATGTATAAGAGACTTAAGAAAACGGATTAAACTAAACTAAACTTATACTTAAACGATTAAGGCAATCTAAATTGCCTCACTAAGTAATTGTTGGATTACTTATGCCTCTTTTCGTTTCAGGGACTAAAGGGGATTTCAAGAAATATGTCTCTTAGCGCGAGACTGAAGGCCGGAAGGAAGAGTGGTGTACAAGACTGGGTAGTTATAGGATCAATATGTATTGGCTTGTTATAGACTTTATAGCGAAAATGAACAAGTTGTATTGAATCCTATTTATATCAATAAAATCTCTCTTTCTTTCAATGCATCATTAAGTCTCGGAATTACCTAAGACTTAATAAAAATAATCGAACCTCCCATGTATTTGACATAAAAAGGTTAAGGGTTAAAAACAGACTGATTGGTCGAGTCACTTAGTGACTTTGGCATGAAACGGCCGTCTGCGGACTTAGTGTCCGGGATGGGGTGTTTCAAGTTGGTATTAGAGCCTTCTTGATCTTAGGACAAGTAAGTATTGGGTTTGGGGTACACTACTCGGCCGAGTACAAGTCTCGCGAATCTGTTTTGCTTTCTTGCAGGACGGGAAATGAAAAGTTGGATTAATCTAATTTAATTTTCTGCAAAATAAGAGTCATAAGACTGGGAAAAGCAAGAAAGATAAGAATGTGGAACCAAGCATGGCAGGCTTGGGGAAAACTGGTCTGATCGGTCCTATGATCGAGAACCAGACTGTAGGAACTCAGATTGTGGGTGATAAGGATAAAACTAAAGTCGCGGGTGATAATGAGGAAGTTGCTGAGACCTCAACTGCGGCGAAACATAACTCGAAAGATGATGTGGAAGTGAACTACCCGGATGCTCCAACTACCCAAGTGATCTGGGAGGCCTTACAAGCCATGGCTGCAAAGTTGGAACAGTTTGGCCAGTTATTACCACTGGCTGCGAAACCTGTTAGATCCTTGGGAGGAATCCTTACTACGATTCCAATAGGTGCAGTTATGCTTGGTGATATGAATGGGGTGGTGGAAGCAGTCGCCCCTAAGTCCTCGAAGAGGAGGGATAAGGTTTTTTACTTGAGTGTGCTGGAGCACGTCTCAAAGTTGGGAACTAAGCATTTCCGGGGAAGTGCAAATCCAATTGAAGTGGATAATTGGAAGAGTAGATTGATAAGGAACTTCAGTTATACTAGGTTTCCTTCTGACTATCGGAAGGACATAGCGGTCCACCTCTTGGAAGGGGATGCGCATAATTGGTGGTTGGTCGTGTATAAGCGCATGAGTTAAAAAGAGATCACCTTTGCGGACTTTGATATGGAACTCAACTGCAAGTACTTCCCGGAAAAAGATTGGGATAGGATAGATGGAGCTTTTCTGGACTTGGTTCAGGGTAGCAAATCAATCCGGGAGTATGAGGATGAGTTTAATCGCCTTAGGAGATATGTGGAAAGAGAGCTGGAAGATGAGCAGATCCAGTTACGTCAGTTCATTCGTGGGCTTAGGGTGGAACTTCGTATTGATTGCTTAGTTCACACCTTTAGCTTTTTGTCTGAACTGGTGGAAAAGGCTGCAATGATAGAATCAGATCTCGAGGAGGAGAAGAAGCTGGCTCGGGCAAAGAGTCAGGCTAAGCTAGTTGGGAATAACTAGACCAAAATAAGAAAGGGAAGTCCGATGATGCTAGTCAAAGGACAGTTAAGCGCGTAAAGTGCAGAACATGCGGAAGAACACATGATGGAATATGCTGGAAGGCATCAGGTGCGTGCCTAAGGTGTGGAAATCCAGATCACAAGATCTTTGAATGCCCACAGAAAGACCAAGGGCCAAGAATGAATGATACAGCCGGGACTTGCTACCATTGCGGAAAGGCTGGCACCTCAAGATACATTGTCCCAAGCTTCAAGTGGAAAGGCAAGTTGGCCAGAAAGGAGGACGTGGGGGGGGGGGAATAGAGCTACCGCAAGCCAAAAGGCAAGCTGGAGCACCTCGATTTTATGAGCTGTCTAAGGAGACCGATGAGCCAAGGAACTTCAGTGCAATCACAGGTATTCACTGAGCCAAACTGGTTAGATTACTGCATGCATTAGTTGCATGGTCTGCATGCATTAGTTGCATGGTTTGCATGTCATTAGGGCATGGTCTGCATGTGTTGCACGTACTACATGCATTTGTTGCATGGTTTGCATGGATTTTTTGTATGGTCTGCATGCGTTTGTTGCATAGTCTACATGAATTAGTTGCATGGTTTGCATGTCTTTAGGACATGGTCTGGTGCATGTGTTGTTGCATGGTCGGTATGAATTTGTTGCATAGTCTGAGTGCAAGTAATGCACTGTCTGCATGCATGGTTTTGCATGGAATGTAAAATGGACTTACCATTATGTGTGAATGTGTAGGGACCTTGGAGATTGGAGGTGTTCAAACACACACCCTATTCGACTCGGGGGCCATACATAGTTTCATGAGCCCAGCGATGGTCAGGAAAGACTTGTTGCAGAAGGAACAAGGAGGGAAATTAGGTATTGTAAGGGTGGCCAGGGGACAAGTGATGTTCACTCTAGGCACAGTCCACAGAATTCCAGTGAGAGTAGAGAATGTGGATATGCCAGCCGACTTGATCATCGTCCCGCTTGATAAGCATGAGGTGATCCTGGGGATGGATTAGATGTCCAAACATAAGGCCACTCTGGAATGTCACAAAGGCAGAGTCCGATTTGAAAGGGAAAACAAATGCTTGGAATTCCAAGGGATCAAGCCAACATCTCGGAACTTAGTTGTATCAACACTTCGAGCTGAAAAGATGCTGGAAAAGGGTTGTGAAGCCTATTTGGCCACAATCAGTGTACCAGAAGTGGGGGAAAGGAGTGGAACTTAAGGATATTCTAGTTGCCAACGAGTTTGAGGATGTGTTCCAGGCCTTAACGGGTTTACCCCCGGATAGGCCAGATCCATTCACAATAGAGTTGGAACCAAGAACTGTACCACTCTCTAAGGCCCCTTACAGAATGGCTCCTGCCGAAATGGCGGAGCTGAAGAAGCAGTTGGATGAACTATTGGAAAAGGGATTCATAAGGCCAAGTAGCTCGCTTTGGAGATCACCTATGCTGTTCGTGAAAAAGAAAGATGGAAGTTTCAGGATGTGCATCGACTATCGAGGGTTGAATCAGGTGACTGTTAAAAACAAGTACCCATTGCCTCAGATAGATGAGTTGTTGGATCAACTCAAAGGTGCCACCTTTTTTTCCAAGATTGACTTGACTTCGGGATATCATAAACTCCCGATAGACCCAAGTGATGTGCGAAAAACAGCATTTCGCACAAGGTATGAGCATTAAAAATTTGTTGTTATGCCCTTTGGGCTAACAAATGCCCCAGCTGCGTTCATGAAGATTATGAATGGGATTTTCTTAGAGTACCTGGACGAATTTGTGATCATCTTCATAAATAATTTCCTAGTGTACTCGAAGGATGAAGATAAGCATCAAGGTCACTTGAGGGTTGTTCTGGAAAAATTGCGAGAACAGAAGCTCTATGCCAAGTTAAGCAAGTGTAGCTTTTGGCAAAGGAGCATCAGGTTCTTGGGCCATATTGTCTCGGAACAGGGAGTTTCTGTAGACCCTGAAAAGATCAGTGCAATCAAGACTTGGCCAAGACCAAAGAATGCCCTGGAAATCAGAAGTTTCCTTGGACTGGCTGGCTATTACCACAAGTTTGTGAAAGGATTTGCAAGTAAGGCACAACCTCTGACCCGCTTGACTGGAAAAGATGTCAAGTATGTGTGGTCAGATTAGTGTGAGGAAAGCTTCTTGGAGCTTAAGAAGATGCTGACTAGTGCACCAATACTGGCTTTTCATGAGCCAGGCGAGCCTTATGTGGTGTACACAGATGCATCAATTTTAGGATTGGGTTGCATATTGATGCAAGGTGAAAAGGTCATTGCGTATGTGTCAAGACAGTTGCGCAAGCATGAAGGGAATTATCCCACCCATGACTTGGAGATGGCTGCGGTTGTGTTCGCGTTGAAAATATGGCGATCATACTTGTATGGAGCCAATGTGCAAATTTTCACGGATTACAAAAGCCTTAAGTACATCTTCACCCAGCTTGAACTGAAATTTCGGCAAAGAAGGTGGATGGAGTTTGTCGTAGATTATGATATGGACATAGCTTATCATCTGGGAAAAGCCAATTTGGTGGCTAATGCCTTGAGTAGGAGGCGGGCAGATGTTAATGCTCAAAGGGAAATTGTGGAACTGGAACAAATGGTCCAGAGTTTGCCTCTTGATGCGATCATCGCGGATCAGGAACCTTTGGGCTTAAGTGCTGCAGATAAGGCAGACTTGCTTACACGGATCCAGATTGCCCAAGAAAGTGATGAGGACCTCAAAAAGGCTATGGGAAATGCAAAGACTGAGTATCAGACTTCAAATAATGGGACCATTATGGTGAATGGTCGGGTTTGTGTGCCTAACGTAAATGCTCATCCTTAAGGAAGCCCATCAGTCCAAGTTTTTGATTCATCCAGGCATGAATAAGATATACCGAGATCTAAAATGGTACTACCATTGGGTTGGGATGAAAAGAGATGTGGCTGCTTGGGTATCAAAGTGTTCATCGTGCCAATTGATCAAGGCAGAACATCAAGTTCCAAGCGGCTTGATGCAGAACTTACCCATTCCAGAGTGGAAGTGGGATCATGTTACAATGGAATTTGTAACGGGATTGCCACAGACTAAGTCCAAGCGTGATGCAATCTGGGTGGTGGTGGACAGATTGACTAAATTTGCACAATTTATAGCCATCAAAACAACTGATAGTGTCGAAGTGATTGCTAGAAAATACATTGATGAAATCGTAAGACTTCATGGGATTCCAACAAGCATTGTTTCGGACAGAGACTTGAAATTCACATCTCACTTCTAGAAGGCTTTCCAAAGAGCCTTAGGAACGAGAGTGAACATGAGTACTACATATCACCCACAAACAGATGGGCAATCGGAAAGGACTATCCAAACGTTGGAAGATATGTTGGGGGCTTGTGTGCTTGATTGGGGCGGTTCGTGAGAGAAGTATTTTCCTTTGGCCGAATTCTCCTACAAAAGCAGTTTCCAATCAAGTATTGGAATTTCTCCATATGAAGCTTTGTATGGGCTGCCTTGCAGAACGCCGTTATGCTGGACCCAAGTGGGGGAGAAAAGTCTGATGGGTCCAAAAATTATGGAAGAAACCACCAAAAGGATAAAATTCCTAATGATCAAAATGAAAGAAGCGCAAGATAGGCAAAAGAGTTATGCTGACAATCGCAGGAAGGACATTGAATTTTCAGTAGGCGAGTTGGTATACTTGAAAATGATCACCTTCAAAGGAAGGGCCAGAACTTCTACAAGTGGGAAGTTAATCCCAAGATACTTATGACCTTTCCAAATTCTGGAACGGGTTAAAGCAGTAGTATACAAGTTGAACTTGCCTGCGGAAATGGATGCATTTCACAATGTATTTCATGTATCGCAGTTAAGGAAATGTTTGGGTGAACAAGATAAGGTTGCTTGAGAAACGCCAAAAGACTTAAGGCAAAATTTGACTGTGGAAGCTAAACCTATTCGGATTGTTGATGGGATGGATAAGAAAACCAGGAGAAAGGTTTTTCGAATGGTTAAAGTGGTTTGGGATCTCGATGGAAGCAAAGAAGAAATGTGGGAAACAAAAAACCAGAATGAAGGTCGAATTTCCCGAATAGTTTGAAGAGAATGATGCTTGAAGCCCTATCTTTTTATTACTTAGCCATTTGGGGATGGTTGGTTGTATGGCTAAGGAACAAAAATGTAGGGATTTGGGTCATTTAACCACAAGGGAGTCGAACCTTGGATTTGAGGACGAATCTATTGCAAGTGGGGGAGACTTGTAACATCCCCGAACTTCCTAAAGTTTGATGATCCGAGCCAAAAACTTAGCCTTGGGTTTTGGCTAAGAAAAACTGGCTTAGAAAGGGGGAATCCGAATGTTGGACTTAGCCATGAAACATTGATCGTTTAAATGGCTAAGTAAAGATCGCGGGCTAGCTTATTAGCCCGAGTTTAGCTGGAGGAAGCTGAAAAATCGAGCTAAGATAGCTGGATGAGCTGAGTTGTAGCTCAGCTTAGCTCAGTCCAATTCAGGTCAGCTCAAACTAGCTAATGCCAGCTGGTCCAGCTAAGTGAACTGGACACTAGCTGGGCAGTTGGGCCGAGCTGGTCATTTTGGAAGTTAGGCGGTTATGCCAACTCGCACCTGTTCGGGAAAATCATGCCACTTCGGACATGCATAAGTTGGCTTGGCAGTTTTGGACGGTTATGGGCCAAACTCTATAAATAGAGTGCCTTAGCCCCCTTTCCACGGATGCACAAAACCACCGAAAATCTCTAAATTTTGACTAAGGCATTTGAGTGCGGAATTGAGAGCAAAGTAGGCGTGATTGGATAAACGGACGAGAAGAACGTGAGTCTATTCAGTCCGAGTGGGAAAATGGCGGATTCAGTGCAAAATTCACCGATAAAGACTAAGATGATTGCAAACAGACCGCAACTTCGGCCAAGGCTCCATCTCTTAGCCAACCTGGCGATTTTGTCCCTCTAAACGGCTAAGTCTGTGAGTGAACAACCGTGCAAATGGTCATGCACAATTCAATTCCTTTGCATGGTCGCATGCTTGAATTTAATGGGAACTAACTGATTAAGCGAATAAGGGGATTTCTGGTCAGTCTGTTGATGCGGATTCAAGGTGAGGCGGATGGGACAAGTGACTAGGGAACGGGTAATTCCGCCAATACTTACCCGATCCGACCAAGACCCTTGGTCCGAATCTGCGGACTTCCTGGTTTTCCTGAAATGTATAAGAGACTTAAGAAAATGGATTAAACTAAAATAAACTTAAACGATTAAGGCAATCTAAATTGCCTCACTAGGTAATTGTTAGATTACTTATGCCTCTTTATGTTTCAGGGACTAAAGGGGATTTCGGAAAGATGCGGCTTAGCGTGAGACTGAAGGCCGGAAGGAAGAGTGGTGTACAAGACTGGGTAGTTATAGGATCAATATGTATTGGCTTGTCATAGACTTTATAGCGAAAAATGAACAAGTTGTATTGAATCCTGTTTATAAAAATAAAACCACTCTTTCTTTCAATGCATCATTTAGTCTTAGAATTACCTAAGTCTTAATAAAAATTATTGAACCTCACATGAATTTGACATAAAAATGGCTAAGGCTTAAAACAGACTGATTGGCCGAGTCACTTAGTGACTTTGGCGTGAAACGGCCGTTTGCGGACTTAGTGTCCGGGATGGGGTGTTTCAAGACCTCAACCACGACAAAAAAAAATTTAAAAGATGATGTGGAAGTGAACTGCCCGGTTGCTCGAACTACCCAAGTTATTTTGGAAGCCTTGCAAGCCATGGCTGCAAAGTTGGAGCAGTTTGGTTAGTTATTACCACCGGGTGCGAAACCTGTTGGATCTTCGGGAGGAATCCCTACTGCGTTTCCAATAGGTGCGGTTGTACTTAGTGATATGAATGGGGTGGTGGAAGTAATCGTCCCTAAGTCCTCGAAGAGGAGGGAGAAGGTTGATTACTTGAGTGTGCAGGAGCACGTCTCAAAGTTGGGAACTAATGATATTATTCTGTTTTAATGCATAATAGTGGAAATTTATGTCTGCTATTCTGCATTATTCCGAGTGTTTTCCTTGCAAAATTAGTGTGTTTTCAAGATTCTAGGTGTTCGGGTCGTTTTGGAGCTTAAAGGAGTATTTCAGGACATTTGAGAGCATTTCAGAACTTTTAGAATGTGATCTAAATGAATAAATGAAGTGCACAATCTGGCAACACATGTGCCCGACTGGGCAGACATTCCTGGAAGTTTTCGAAGGATCAGATCGATCGAGCATTTGAAGATTGATCGGGAAATTATCCAAAATGCCCGATCGGGCATATTAAGATCGATCGAGCATTTGAAGATTGATCGGGAAATTATGCAAAATGCCCGATCGGGCATATTAAGATCGATCGGGCAGATGCCCCGTGAAGAAGCAGAATTTTGCAGAATTTACACTAAAGTCCTCAGATTTATCCCAAACTTCCATAGTTTATTATTTTACTTCTTAGAACTATAAAATCCTTGTGGCTTATGTTTTATTTTTTTACACTTTTATAATTTGCAATTTTTAGAGCTTTTACTGGGAGAAAAATTCCTGAACCTTGTATCTTGGAGAAGAAATTCTGAACCCTATTTTCAATATATCTATTTTATCTATTTTAATTAGGTGTTCTTCTTTGACTTTGAATTGTGTTTGCTTTGCTATGTTTGAGTAGTTCCATAGTTAGGTTTTAGGGTTTCCTAGGGAAATAAGGTTTGAATGTTATGACTAACTTTGTAGGATTGAATTTGTTAGGTTCTTAGTCTAAATTTGTTCTTAATGCATGAATTAGCTTGATCACCTTGTTCATGATAATAGATTGATAGATACACAGAGATTTAATTTAGAAACCTGACCTAATTTAGATGAATAAGTGTTTTTACTTGCGAGAGTATTGTTTTAAATGCTTATGAACAATTGAATCTGAACTGTAATGCATGATCGAATTGTTTAAAAGACGGTGACAGTTTGTCTCTAGCAATTCAAGCATAGAGTTTAATACTCCGAGAAGAGATTATTCTTTATTCGTTTTTCATTTTGAGAACTATTTTCAATCAAAATCCTGCATGTTAACTTGACTTTAAACCTGAATACCTACAAATTTCCCTAATACCTAGCGTTTTTATATTNATACCTAGCGTTTTATATTATCGTTTTTAAACCGTTTTTACTTATCGTTTTGATTCGCTACAATCAACCTCTTAATTATTCTGCTTTAACTTGATTTGAATATGAAACTGAATCGTGTACTATCTGGTCTCTGTAGATTCGATACCTAGCTTTGCTACATTGAACTGTTCTATGCAGTAATAGTTTATAATTAAAATCTGAATCTATCAGAATTTTGGTACCGTTTCCGGGGACCATTAGTGGATTTCTAGTATTTTATTCGAATCTAGTCTAAAGTTTTTTATTTTTCAGTACTCATCTCGTTCTTTTCTGATTATTTTTGTTTTACAGGTGTATGATCAGAAGATCTGAAAAATCCTCTGAACTGCTAAACCTTAGTAAATCGGAACTTGCAAGGATAGCGCTCAAACCGGAAAGAAAAGAAGACGCTAACTCATCCAATTCAATGGCTGGTAACGTTAATCAAATCATTCCGGTCAGACTCGAAGGTCAAGTCTATCCACCTGCTTTTGGACTCAATCAACTGATTAACCAACCGTAAAGTGGTGGTAACAGCAATCCAGTGCCACCAGGCCAACAATGAGCTAATGACAACCAAGCTCCACCGTGGAATCCAAATCCTCAGAACGCTCAGAATATCGATGCAAGAAACTTTATCTTGTATGGAGATCTGGAGAGAGTTAATCAGCGCAATGCTCGGAACCATCCTCTAGTTGGTTCATACAACAATCCTCAAGCCTACTTTACTAACAGGAATCCCATCCAGCCCCCTCAACCTCAGCGAAGGGTATACCAATTCCCTATCTAGCTTGTTCAGATGATCCATAACAACCAATTTAGTGGTTTACCCAATGAGCACCCAATGGATCATATTGACGTTTTGAGGACATCTGTAGTACTATCAAACTCAATGGAGTTACCAGCGATTTCATGCACTGCATCTTGTTCCGTCACTCTTTAGTTGAAAGAACACTTCTCTGGTTGAAGTCTTTACCTGCTGGATCCATTGTAACTTGGAAAGATTGCAAAGCCAAGTTCATCAATCAGTTCTTCACTACTACCAGGACTAACACTTTGAGGAACAAGATCTCTTCCTTTGCTCAAAACTTTGTTGAATCATTCTATGAATCTTGGGAAGGATTCAAAGAACTGCTTCGTGATTGTCCACACCACGATTTTTCATATGTAAGTCTCCTCAATACCTTATATAGAGGAATTGAACAGAAATATCAGCTGTCCTTAGATACAGCTAGCGATGGAGACTTTATGCAGAAACCTGTTCCAGATGCTTATCGTCTGATAGAGAATCTAGCACCCAACAATAACAATCATTGGCCAGAGTTTGATCGTCGAACCAAGGTTTCTGTAATAGCTGCTAACTCAGAACTCTCAGATATGAAAGGAGAATTCTCATCAATGAAAGGATTATTGACTTAACTGCTTAAGAGTCAGAATCAGAAACAGGTTAGTGATATAAAGCTGCTTGTTTTGCTTTCCAAGAACAAGCAACTGTTGTGGTTGAAGAAGAAGTCATCTATATTAATAGCCAGGGTCAAAGGGTTCTTAAACAGGGATACAATCCAGTTTTCAACAAGAACTACCCCAATCTTTCTTGGAGAAACACCAATGTGGAGAATCCTCAAGACTAAACCTATTCAAGTAAGCAGAAACCATTTGTGCAAAACTCTGGTACTCAATTTGGTCAAAACTCAGGGAGCACTGATTTCCAAGGGAACCAGAACAGGAACTTTGTGCCTAACTCTAATTCAGGCGCCTGTATTTCAACAAGTTCCTCAAACTCAAGCTCCTCAAGGGAATTCAATTGAAACGATGTTTAAGCAACTTCTGGAAGGACAACAACATTTTCAAAGGGTTATAAACGAAATGTGAAGGAGCTGAATCAGAAATTTGAAGAATTGTCTACACATGTGAAGCTTCTAGATACTCAAGTTGCCCAAACTACTGAAGCGGTAAAGAGACCGGTTGGGTCTTCCTGGGAAATCTGATTCTAATCCAAAGAATCAAGAGTTTGCGAATGCTATTGAGCTGAGAAGTGGTAGAACTCTACCCAATACTAATGGTAAGGATAAGTTAGTAGAAAGATTGGTTGAAGATTTGGGTAAATCTGCATATGATTCAGATTTTTCAAAGTTAGAAAAAAATGCAGGAGAAACTGCACGATCGGGCATCTCTTGTCTAGTCGGGCAAACAGTTTCTAACAAAATAGATCGATCGGCCACTGCTAGCCTGATCGTGCAAACCGATCCAAAATTTCCAGGAAAAAATGATCGATCGGGCAGTTTTGTTAGGGAGAATTCTAAGGGTAATGCCCGATCTGGCACTCTTTGCCCGATCGAGCAAAGGGTCCCTGTTCCTGAAATTGACGTTATCCCTCCTTGAGTCTACAAACCTAAGGTTCCTTATCCGGTAAAGCCCAAAACCTCTAGGAAAGACTTAGAAGATGAAAAATAAAAGTATATGATCAAGGAATTGAGTGTTAGACTTCCATTCTCTAATGCTTGTCAAATGATCCTTTCTCTGAAGAAGTATGTGAAGAACATGGTTACAAGAAAGCTTATATTGGAAGAAGGTGCAATGATGATTACAAAGGAGTGTAGCTCAATTGTAAAAAATCGAATGTCTAAGATGCTTGGAGATCCAGGTACTTTTGTTCTATCAGTTGAGATTGGAGATATCACATTTGCTAGATCTCTCTGCGATTTGAGATCTAGTGTGAATCTCATGCCTTTCTCTGTGGCTAAGCGATTGGGAATGCCTGATATAAAGGGTACAAGGATTTCATTGGTTCTTGCTGATCGTTCGGTGAAGTATCTTGTTGGAGTTCTAGAGAACTTACCGGTTAAGATTGAAATAGCATATGTACCAATCAGTTTCGTGATTCTTGAGCTTGGAGAAGAATCTAAAGATCCTTTGATATTGGGAAGACCTTTCTTGGCTACAGCTGGTGCAATCATAGATGTGAAGAAAGGCAAGATATATCTTCACTTTGGGGGACATGGTTATATAGTTCAACTTTCAAGAGGTTCTGAAGAAACCATCCTTAGATGCTAAGTCTTTTTGGGTCGATACCATTGCTGAAGCTGTAGAGGGTGATATGACCCGGCCCAAGCCAGGAGATAACTTGGATAGATGGGGAATGGATCGAGGATGGATTAGCTAAGAAGATGACTCAACATGGCCCGAGCCAATCGAAGACTTGGCCAAGAAAGAAGAAGACCATGCCGAGAAGACCTGGCCAAAAACCCGAAGAACTAAGCCATCGCATTAGACTTACGGCTCAGCTCGGCTCGTACACCAATCTCCCTGGGCCAAGGTATTTTCCTCCCAGCCAAAAGTTACAAGGAACCTAATTTGGGGTAAGGACACACTTTGGCCCGAAGGAAAAGACAATTTGGTCGAGGATAACTAAACTAGGCCCGAGAAAACTTGGCCCGAGCCTAGTTTGGCTCGATCATTCGGTAAGCACGCGGGACCATGATTTCAAGATGCTCGACCAAACATGGAGAAGTCTCGAGCCAAATTCAACCAGGAGTTCAACAAAGCTTCAAAGAATACTTTTGAAAAGGATAAGGAAGTAGCAAGAGAAGAATGGCCGAGAGACCTAGATTGTGGCCCGAAGAAGCTAGCTCGTGATCAAGACTTGGCTTATGGGCCAAAGGAAGACTCGAATGACTCTTGACTTAAAGGAGAAGAAATTTGGACATACAAAGGCCCAATCACAAGATCCCAAACCAAGAAGATGAAGGAATTGA